>JAJIBD010010471.1:0-46613 GCA_021461705.1 Cryptotis parvus
GAGTTCTCTGTGGAACTGCTGGGTCATATGGATTTGACCATATTACCATATCCATAGGATCCAGCAATTCCCTCTGGCCATCTACTCCCAGAATATAAAACACTCTCTCAATAAGACATATGCACACCATTACTCATTGCTGCACTCAGCACAATAGCTAAGATTTGAAACCAACATGAGTGTTAAATGACAGATGAATGGATTATTAAGATGTGGTACATATACACAATAGAATACTATGCAGCTTCAAGGAATGATAAAAATCATGCAATTTGCTGCAGCATGGTTGGAACCGAAGATTGAGTAAACTAAGCCAGAAGAAGAAAGACAAATGCAGAATGATCTCACTTATCTGTTGGACAGAAAAATAGTGGAGGGAGGAAATGGACTATAGTAAAAGGGAGATGCCCAAGATCACCCTTGACCCCATTGTTTAGGGAGGAGAAGGACAGAGAAGGAAAGAAAGCAAAGGGGGAAGAAGAGAACAGGAAATGATGAGTGAGGGAGGCATCAGGGCTTCAGTTTTTACTAATGATATAAGTAAGAGACATAGTCATATATTCAAAACTCAGACTCAACAAAACTGAAGGCATGATATCTAAGCTGCAACCACTGAAACTTTGTAATGTGCCTATCAAGTTGACAGGCAGGGATGAGTTCAGGGTTGGGGTGGGAGGAAATATGAAACACCAGTGGATGGAAGTTGATATTGGTGTTTGGGTTGGTGGTTCAAAATATCATGTGCCTCAAACTTAACTACAAATAACATTGTAAATTATATTAATTTTCAAGGGGAGAGGGGAATATATATGACCTTTATCAAACCCATATTTTCACCAAGTACTGTACATTCCTAATTCAATTCAAATTTACTATAAAACAACAACAAATGTAAAGTGACTCATTGGCGCCATTTCATCTCTGTTTCCTATCTCACTATTTACCGCCAATTTCATTAGGCACTCTGGCAGTAGTTATACTTTCTGGTGTTACTCCTATTCCTTCTGTTCATATGTTCAGGAAGGCACTTAGTTTGTTATCTTAACTAGGAGTAGTTTAATTACCTTACAGTCAAGAGTGGGGCTCGGAGTAAATATCAAATAGGGAAATAATGAGTGAGATCAAATCATAGAACAAAAGACTGAACAGAACCTTAGAGAAAATTTGACTACGCTGATATACCACTAATGAAGGAAAAGTTATGTTACTTGCCCAAGGATATAACACCTGATAATTGACCCAGGCTTCTTGGCAGCTAATGGTGTGTTTGTGTGGGTGTGTTTGTGTGTGTGCATGTGTGTGTTTGTGTGTGCATGTGTGTGTGTGTTTGTTGTGGAGTAGGGTGTGGGAGGAAGGGATTCTGTAAGTTTAATACCAATGGAAGCACTGAAAGAAAAAGGCCATTTCAAACACAAGATTCAAAAGTCAGTGGCACATCAGCAGTACCTGACTGAACTTGAACTAATCTCTCAATGACAATCCTCTCCTATTTTAATGATCTCCTCAGATAGTCAGTTGATTGATATTTCAGCATTTAACTGAGTTAAGACCAGTTCTACACATCCTAAAGGATGTGTCCAATCTCCTTAAATACTCACTAACTTTCTTGATTCCCTCAATGTCTATGAAGAGTTTCTTCCTTCATCCCATCTTATCCCCATCACATCACTAAAGATTTTAAGAAAATAATGTTTTCCTTTAAAATGTCACTCATCATTGGTGGTAGGAAATGGGCGCTGGTGGAGGGATCGGTGCTGGAACACTGTATGGCCAAAATCCAAACATGAACATTTTTTGTAAGTGTTAAAAAAAATTAAATTAAGTTAAATTAAATTTAAAAAAATAATAATAAAAAATAAAATGTCACTCATTCTAGAGGTTAGAAAAATAGCTCAAATGACTAATCATATCATTTGTATTCAGGAGGCTAAGATGTTGTCCCTTGAACCCTGCACCACATGGTCTCCCTGGCATCACTGAGTAACTTATTATTATTATAACATAGTGAGATAGATATTTACAAAGTGGCTCATGAGAGGGTTTCATCATACAATGTTGCAGCTCCCATCCCTCCACCAGTGCACATTTCGCACCTCCAATGTCCCCAGATTCCCACCCCCATCCCTCAGGCTAGGGGTAACTCAAACACAGCTGCAAGTCAGGTGTATCCCCAAGCGCTACCAGTTACTATCATAAACATATTAATAATAATGAAATACTACTGTTTTATTTTTTATATTCCTTGCTCTAAGTCTATTTTACTTTTGTAACAGGAGGAAGACAAGGCAAGGTGTATATATTTCAAATCTTCCATTACATTGGAAATTAGACCTCTCATAACTTGGTCATAAAGATCAATAATGTTTCCTTTAAAATTCAAGACAATAAGGACTGGAGCAATAGTATAGCAGGTAGGACACTTGTCTTGCATGTGGCTCACCCAGGTTTAATCCTTGGCGGACTGGAGCAACAGTATAGCAGGTAGGACACTTGTCTTGCATGCGGCTCACCCAGGTTTAATCCTTGGCACTCCAGCACTGCAAGGAGTAATCTCTGAGAACAGAGCCTGAGCCTATTGGGTGTGACCAAAAGAGTTCCTAAATAATGGTTAAGAAAGATATGCAAAAAAAACTCTTTTTTTATTATTTTATTTGTTTTTAAATAACACGTATGGCAGAATGATACAGCAACCTTCTCTGCTGAATTTGCTCTTCTCTTGCCTATTACCATCATCCAGGGATTAATGGAGGTGAGGAGAATGGTTATACTCTGGGGACTGTGACCTTGGCAACAAAGTCCTGCCTACCCCTAAATTCCCTCAGTACCAAGTCTTCAACTCCATCTCAGTGAAGCACCTAAGGGAATAAAACACACCATGTATAAGACAGAAAATGGAACAGTGTGCTAACAATTGCCGAGGGTACTAATACCAACCTAGAACTGAGCATTAAATAGAGGCAAAAAGATACACTTGACAACCCTTTAATGTATGTTCTGTAATCCATAGTCTGGAAGGGAAGGAAAAGAGAAAGAGAGAGAAAGGGAAAGAAATAAAGAACCTGCCATGGAGGCAGGCTGGGGCGGGGGAGGGAACCAGGGACATTGGTGGTGGGAGATGGGCACTGGTGGAGGGATGGGTGCTGGAACACTGTATGACCAATACCCAAATATGAACTTTTTAATTGTATATCTTTGTAATTGTATATCTCACAGTAGTATAATAAAATACTTAAAAAATCGATGAATAGGCCCGGAGTGATAGTCCAGCGGGTAGGGCATTTGCCTGGGGGCTGGAGCGATAGTCCAGCGGGTAGGGCGTCTGCCTTGCACGCGGTTAGCCAGTGCCGGTTCGGGTTCAATCCCCAGCATCCCATATGGTCCCCCGATCACCACCAGGAGTAATTCCTGAGTGCAGAGTCAGGGAAAACCCTGAGTATTGCTGGGTGTGACCCAAAAAAGCAAAAAAAAAAAAAAAAAGAAATCGATGAATAAACTAGTTGCAAATGAAAAAAACACACCATGTTACGAACATAGAGATTATAGATCTGCAAATTAAACTGACCCAGGGACTATTTCCTCTGAAGAAATCAGGTAAGGTCTGACTTTGCAGACGTCATCACAGGAACCAAGCCCAACCCAATTTCTAGACAGTAACACTTAGAGTGTGTCTGACCATCCCAGGTACTCAGAAAAAGAAAAGAAAAGAAAAGCCTTGACCTCATGTATTTCCAAAGCATTTGTTCTCATTCATCAGTCTGCTATTCACCAAAATCTGCCTTAAATTTTTAATCCATGACATTTAAGTAACCATGACACTTTTTATTTGTTTCCCTACTTTGTTTCTTTTCCATTTATTTTCTTACTCAGATTCTTTTGTGAACAGTGTTCTCCCACAGCAATTTATCAGTCTTTAACAAATGACTGCCTTCATAACATATCTCAGCCTAATTCATATTGTTTAAGTATAAATAAGGAAAAAATCTCTCTAAACAAAAAAGCCTCTCAACGTTATTTTTTATTTCTCCTCTTATCAGAACCCATTTCTCTCAATGCTAAGGTTTCCCATTTTACCAGGAAAGCTAAATTTCTGCTTTTTATTCCACTTCTTTCTCAGAAATCTTTGTCTCTGCATAGCTCTTCATTATATACAATGTGTTCATGTGGGCATTCAGTAGTAAACTAGTGCCAGCTGTCACTTGTGCTAAAAAGTCTGCATCTCCCAAAATCCATGGTTTGGGGTATTTTTTTAGTGAAACAGTTTGGAAATTTCAGAAGTTTCTCTATCCCTACTGAGCCTATCTAGGTTTATCCAACATAAATTCAGTGGTATACAATAGTGTCTTTTAACTTGAAATCATCCACTTAGTACTATCTATAGTTCTAACAAGTTTAGTCAACTTTCACATTTTAGAAGTCTTATTACAGTATTCACGAGGCGCCCAGGAGGGATGGCAGGTTCTAGCCCTGGCCCGCCACCCCAGCAGAGCCTTGCAACAAGCCAGACGACCCCCCCCCCACTCCATGATGGCCTCCATTTTCCACATCCGGACTTCTCTCTCATCAGAACTCCACCCAGAAGACCAGCCTATCACAGCCCGGCTCATCGAGTTCCACCCTGCAGCAGTCTTTTAAATCCAACTCAGGTATGCCAGGCCAGAGACTCACAGACATGGGGCAGAGCTGCTACTGGCTCTCCGTGTGCCCAGCCGCTCACAAAGGGGCCCAGGAGGGATGGCTGGTTCTAGCCCTGGCCCGCCACCCCAGCAGAGCCTTGCAACAAGCCAGATGACCCCCACTCTATGAGGGGCCTCCATTTTCCACATCGGACTTCTCTCTCGTCAGAACTCCACCCAGCAGACCAGCCTATCACAGCCCGGCTTGCGTCTCGCAGTTCATCAATAAATGCTGGACTTAGAGCTGACTACAAGAGTATGCTACCTGCACGGCAGAGCCTGGCAAGCTACCCGTGTTGTATTTGATATGCCAAATACCAGAAACAATTTTAGACCTCATTCCAGAATGGATTGAGGCTCTTTATGTTCCTGGAGCAAGCAGATGCCCTTGGGCTCTACTAGCATGAGACAGGACATATGGAGATGTTACTGGGTCCCTGCTCGAGCAAATCAATGATGAACGGGATGACAGTGATACAGTGATATTACAGTATTAGATTATTTTTCACTCTATGGAAGCTAAAATAGAAAAAATCATCAAACTGCACAGCTGTATTCTCTGATTCAAGCTACCTAGCAACTGTCAAAATACAACCCAAACCACAAAGGTGTTTGAAGCCCTTGCCAAGTTTATTCTAACTAGCTTCAACACAACTTGTCATTACAATACAAATATGAGAGGAAGATGTCTTAAAATTTAAAGTGTGAAAGTGTTCTGGTGGTCTAAAATATTTGATTATTTTCCCATGTATTACTCAGAATATAACATTGGTGCATAATTAGAACCATAGATTAAATACCTATGTCTTATGAAGAAAAAAATTTATTCTGCTTCTAAATATCAGTATCAGTGTAGACATATGAGCACAGAAATCTAACTATCTGTGTCTCTATTTGAGAATACTTTATCCAACTCCTCAAAACCTTGTTCCATAATCTTCTTGGAAAGAGAATTCATGGTTTGCTAACTAGACTATTGAAAACTACTTTTACACCATCCCAAAGAAGAATAATTATCACTATAAAATTAAAATATACATTTTGTAGACACATATCAAAAACTTTTTTAATCTTTATTGATTAAAAACCATGATTTGGGGGCTGGAGTGACAGCACAGTGGGTAGGGCATTTGCCTTGCAAGCGGCCGACCAGGGTTCGATCCCGGCATCTCATATGGTCCCCTGAGCACCACCAGGAGTAATTCCTGAGAGCAGAGCCAGGAGTAACCCCTGAGCATCACCAGGGTGTGACCCGAAAAGGAAATAAAAGTACCATGATTTATGAAGTTATTGACTATTGAATGTTAGGCACACAATATTTTGACACCAACCCCTCCATCCTTCCCTTTAAACCTATTTACCTCTTCTGCCCTGAGGATCTGATTTCTCCCCGTTGAAGCAAAACTCACAGACATTGGGCAGAGCTGCTACTGACTCTCCCTGTGCCCAGCCACCCGTGAGGTGCCCAGGAGGAATGGCAGGTTCCTAGCCCTGGCCTGCCACCCCAGCAGAGCCTCACAACAAGCCAGAGGACCCCCTCCCACTCCATGAGGGCCTCCATTTTCCACATCCAGACTTCCCTCTCATCAGAACTTCACCCAGCAGACCAGCCTATTACAGCCCGGCTAGCTCGGCCTCCTGGGCGGCCACGCAGGTCATCAATAAATGCTGGATTTAGAGGTGACTACAAGAGTATGCCAACAGCACGGCAGAGCCTGGCAAGCTACCCGTGTCGTATTTGATATGCCAAATACCAGTAACAATTATAGACCTCATTTTCCTGACCTGATGGAATGGTTTGAGGCTCTTTATATTCCTGGAGCAAGCAGATGCCCTTGGGCTCTACTAGCATGAGACAGGTCATATGGAGATGTTACTGGTGCCCGCTCAAGAAAATCGATGATGAACGGGAAGACAGTGATACAGTGACAGTGAACCCCCCCACCACATTCCCATGCTCTCACCCACCCTTTCCCCACCCCACCTGCCACCTCAACGGGCACATTTAAAAGTTCTGTGGTTGTAGTTTAGATTTCATGTATTTAGTGTGGCTGAGTCCGTGCTTTGGATGTACAGCTACAACGCTCCTCAATACACCAGTATAACACATGCCCCGACTCCTGCTCCCTTATTACTTTATTTCCTCTTCTTCCCCTCTTTTTTCTTTCCTTCTCTGTCCTTATCCTCCCTTGACCTCCTTGGGTAAAGGCTGATCTAGGAATTCCCCCTTACTATATTACATTTCCTCATCCAGTTGTTCTATATATACCACTGATGAGTGAGATCATCCTGTTTTTCCTTTTTTCTTCTGGCTTACTTACTCAATAAGATATCTTCCAGTTCCAACCAGATTATAGCAAACTGCATAATTTCATCTATCCTTTCTGCTTTCCATTCCATTATGCGTATAAGCATACCACATTGTCATAATTCATGTGTCTGTCTTTTGCCACCTACGTCTTAACTATTGTACCAAGTGTGGCAATGAAAAATGGTTGTGCATATGTCTTTTTTTAAATAAATGTTTTCCTGTCCTGGGGATAGACACCCATAGTGGAATTTCTGGGTCATATGGCAACTCAATTTTAAGTCCACTGAGAACTCTCCATACTGGTTTCACTGACAATGATAACAAAATCAAAAAATAAACAAATAGGACCGCATAAGTTAAAGTTGCTGCAAAACTAAATTAAACTAATTAAAGAGTATTAGGTGAAAGAAACACCAGCTAATACTAAAAAAAAAGATAAACTAACAAAAAAAATCACATTCAACACATCAGATATAGGGTCACTATTCAGGATATATACAGTAAAGTCACACAGATCAAGAAAAAAAATCCAAAAGCTCCATCAAAACAATGTGGAGAGGAAATGAACACTTCTCAGAGGAAAACAAGTGGGCATCCAGTTGGTTCATGAACAAATGCTCACCATCACTTATCATTAGGAAGTACTATCAAAATGACAATGAGTATCATCTCCCACCACTGATAGTGGCACAGATCAAAAATAGTGGGAACACTCAGTATTAGCAGGGAAGTGGTAAAAGGAACTCTCATCCATTGCTGGTAGGAATGCTGTCTGGTTCAACTCCTTTGGAAAACACCAGAAACTATTAATAACAATTAGCACAGGAGTACCGTAAATTTGGAACTATTGTACATTACTAGTATCATTATGACTGAATATTATTTAACCTTTTTCCATGTTCACTTGTGGCTTTTACAATACTAAAACAAGCATTAAGAAATAAACTGACTTGAACGTTGTTCAAGCTTACTAATGAGATTATTCTCCTGGGCCCAGGAATGAAAACTCACTTTTACTGGTGCCTGCAGACAATCATATTCTTACAGTAAACACTCCTCCCCGGCATGCTTTGTGACCATATTTAAGAAATATAGCTTTTCTCACTGGAACTACTGAGAAAATAAACTGGAGTTCTATTTTGAGCATTCAAAGTACATACCATTCATCCAAACCAAAGAACACACTTGCTCATTGACCCAGCCCACTACATCATTATTATAAAATGTGAAAAAAGAAGATGTAAGCCTCATGCGGGAATACAACTGTAATGTAGACCTTTCCCTAAAAACCTTGACTATTTTTCATCACCATGAAAGTTGAAGATGAAATATAGCTTCACCTAACTAATCAGCATGCTTAGATGCTATCATATATATATATATATATATATATATTCTGCTTTTACAATGGTTAACTTTAAAGAACTCTATTTGAAAGACTTTTTTCTTCTCTCAAATGTTAGTGCTACTTACTTCTTACTTATGTCAAATTGAAATAGGAAATACTTATTCTGTAAAATGTTACACACTTATGCTTAACAAATGTTTATCTTTCATCCCAATTATGTTAAATTTTTTACTGAATTTAACTGTCAGCTTTTTTAAGGACTAGGAAGCTCCAAATTAAATGCTTCCTCAAAAGCAATTTCTCTCTATAGCTTGATCTTTTAGCAGTTTTCTGAATACGAAATTAATTCAAATATTAAATGAAGCAATGATATTAAATAGCTTCATTGTTTACTATAGTCTATATACACAACACCAAAAACTCACCCACCTAATGTCTGCCTTGAGGTAAACTATGTAAAATAAGAATAGAAAGCAGAAAAAGAGATCCAGAAAAATCGGTATATATTTACAGTATATATGGATATGTAATACATAGAAATATGTATATCCATCTCTGGACCCAGAGACCATGGCCTCCAACCTATATCCCCTTACTATGTATTACCTAGCATACATTTTAGGAAACTTTGCATGTCCAATTTCTATAGAAGAAATTAGGACTCTTTTCATCAGAACTTGGTTGAAATAAATTTACTCTTCTTGAGTTGCATCAAAATCTCTAACTTACTTATCTCAGTTTCCCCACAAAACCAAAGAAACCGGAAAGAATAGGCAAACAGAAGTTCATGAATAAGCCTAATAAGAGCATATTTATTCATTTATGATGTATGTGAGCAGTTATCTAAAATTAACAAAATTAAACTGATTTTTCCACCAAAAGGTTATTTTTTAATTTTTTTAAGATTTTATTATACCACTGTGAGATATACGATTACAAAGATGTTCATGTTTGGGCTTCAGTCATAGAGTGTTCCAGCACTCTATGCCTCCACTAGTGCCCATTTCCCAACAACCATGTCCCCGATTCCCTCCCTCCCCCCAGCCTGCCTCTATGGCAGGTACTTTATCTCTTTTCTCTTTTTTCGCTCTCTCTCTCTCCCTCTCTCTTCCTTCTCTTACATTGTGGATTGCAATACATACATTTAGAGGTTACCTGTCTATCTTTTTTGACTGTATTCAATGTTCAGTTCTAGGCTGGTATTATCCCTTTCGACAACTATTAGCACTCTGTTCCCTTCTCTATCTTACCTAGAAAGGTTGATGTTTTAATCAACCAGTTAAGTCTTGTGAAAGATCTATAGATGGAGTCCCTTACTGACCTGACATTGGAAAAATAAATTGGAGCAGCAGAGCTTCCCTTCAAAGAAGGTAAACCAAATTCTCTATTATTCCTCCCCAAGCTTCAAGTGCTGTTTCAGAAATGCTGCCAATTTCAGGGTGAAACAAGGAAGTTTCCTTTCCTTCCTAGCCAACTAGTTAATTTACCCTTCTTAGACACATTCTTTCCTTAGAAATCTAGAGTCTTTTGTATTTGGAGATGACCTTGCATTTTCTACAATAACACTCTGAGACAAGAGAGCAGTCTGCTACGGCCAGATTCTAAACGCTTCTTTTGCAGAAGAAAAATAAATTTAGCCTGAGTTTTTGTTTACATTTATTTTCCTAGAATTCATTTTAATAGACATTTCTAGCTGTACTTTCCAAAGGTTAAAGGCACGAAAGAAAAAGAGAAAGAAGCTTTGGGATGTAACAATGCAAGGTTTTTAAATAATATATGGGAAATATTAGACTAATAATAAGTGTAATAGTTTAAATGACTTCCTAGAGGTAGTAAATTTAAAGATCTGTGTTCAAAACACTATTTCACTCCATATGTGATATGTTCTTACATTGCATATCAAGTTGACTTATAGGAATTATTATCTAGAGTGCAAATTTGTATAACATAAACTATGAATCTAGTCTATTACTGAAGGTCATTTTCAAATTTTTTATAAAACACCCCTGCACAGGGAATTATAAATAATAATAGCAGGGTGATTTAAAATCATAAATCTGTATTAGTGAAATGTTTTTCTTCTTAAAGTATTTAAGGCAATGTTGAGAACAACTGCTTAATACAAACAAAATTGATAGGTCAGGGAGATGACTCGATGGTTTGGAGGGAATAAAGGCTTTGCAAACTGCCCCTACACACACTGGTAGTGACCCTCATGGATGAGGTGTGACCTAAACTCCCCACATGCATATGGCTCAAAATAACAGAAACATAGATATAAGAAGAAATGATATTCAGAAGAGCAGAACAAAGGATTAAGGAGTAAATCATACGAAGTGGCTATATAAGACAATACTTTTTCTAGTGGACAGTCTTCCACATATGCACTAAAACCATGTAATGTTCTTTGTAAAAATATTTCCACTTGGTTAAATTTCCAAAAATAAAGTTGTTTCCTAAGAGAATTTACAAAGTGGCCTCTTCAGATGAATTGGGGAGAAAATCAATTACAGGTCAATTACAATTGAACCATTAATTCTAATGATGGTCAGAATGCAGCCAACTCTGGTTCCTGTTATTGACAGATCCATGAAGAACCAAGATAGTTTCCTCTCTGCCAACTCCAAACTCCCCTATAAAGTAAGAAGGTGCTAGTAAAAGTTCCTCTGCAACTCTTAGTCAAATTTCTGTCATTCTGTGATGTGTGTGTGTGTGTTTTGTTCCCTTTGAACTTGTCTCTAAATTTAGGTCCTAATGGTTTAGAAGTACCTAGAATAAACAAAGACCTTCTAAGACTTTTTCAATTCATTTTTTCTAAAAGAAATCAAAGCATGCTGCATGATTTTTTCTGAGACAAACACTTCAAGTTAGAAAGTCATTTTATTTCCTGAAAGTCCCATGTGTATTCTTTCTCAGGGCTAACACTAATGAAGCAGCAACTTTTGGAGTTCACTGTATAGAATTTTACACAGTAAAATTTAAAGATTAGCAATGAAAAGGATTATGACTCATTGATTACTAGTTGCCCAAGTGCTTTCCTTTAGAGAAGTTGAAAGGTCTTCAAACATAGAATACTCATATGGACCCTCCATCCAAATGAGGGAAGCAAATATCAATTGATCAAATAAGACCTCTTGAGTTTCCAAAGGAAAATCAAAGTACTGTAAGAATACAGACCACTATTTGCATAACAACAAAACTCAAAGACACCCATAACCTTTGGGCATGGATTTCTTCAGAAAAGCACTGCCACCTTCAAGAAAGGTGGCAGTGCTTTCAAAAACCTTCAAAAAAACACCTTTTTGGTGTTGTGTATATAGACTATAGACTTCAAGAAACAATTTTCATGTGGAATATTTTCATCTTTAACTTGATCTGCCCATTTCAACTACTGAGAAAAGAAACCTATATAGTACATACAAACTTGATAACATAAAAACTACTAAATAGGACTCAATCACAATGGGGAGAGCTGGCACTCAGCTCTCCTCTAACTCAACTGACCAGGAGGAAAGATGGGATTTGGGAGTGGGCCCGTCACCTCTGGGGGCTTCGGAAGCAGCCGGATGAGACTCCGCCCACCACAATAGCCGCCATTTTCACTGTCTGGGCGCCCAGCACATCAGAACCCGCCCAGGAGAGACGCTGATCTCAAGACCAGATTAACAGAGTAGCCGAGTTCAAGCCCAGGTAGGCGACTCCCAGAAGCGGAAGTCACTGGGCACTCCGTCAGATGGAGCTGGGTATTCTTTCTCAGGGCCTCCCCTTCCCCTCTCCAGCTTGTCCAGGAGGCCTGGTGGCTCCCTGCCCGAGAACTGCCACAGGGCAACCGGCCATACCAGGCAGAGACTCAATCACAACGGGGGAGAGCTGTGTATAATGGGGAGAGCTGGCACCCAGCTCTCCCCTAGCTCAGCTGACCATGAGGCTCCCCAAGTTGTGTGGCCACAAGTGGCCGCATGGTCCATCAAACTAGTAGAACCAATCATGTCCTAGAATTCCACGATGTGTAAGAAAGGGAAGTGGGAGGGAGAGTTAGAGAGAAAAGAGAGAAAGGAGCTACAGAACCTGCCATGGAGGCGGGCTGGGGGATGGGGGAGGGAGGTGGGGACATTGGTGATGGAGATGGGCACGGGTGGTGTGATGGGTGCTGGAACACTGTAGAACCAAAACTCAAACATGAGCATCTTGTATATGTATATCTAAAGGTGATGTAATAAAATAATAAAAAATAAATAAATAATTTTTTTAAAAAATTACTAAATATTTGATTATTTATTGATGACCATTTGTTCTTTGAAAATCACAGCTTATAACATGTAATCAGAAACATAATTTGAAGACGAAACACTTCATTTCAAACAGAAATATTGCTAAGGTTTTATTTCCCTAGTGTGCTAGATTGCTCAATATTCTAATTATGATACATGTTTTCTTCTACTTTCAATAAAATCTGAATTATTCATATAATAATTAAGGGCTGATATAGCATGTGGAATAAAGTTTCAAAAACTTGCGACTGGATTGGGAAAAGGGACCTCATCCACGCTGTGGGGCCGACTGGTCCAGCCCTTTTGAAAAAATATGGATTCCTCCGAGCGATATTGAGCTCCATTTATCCGCAATACACTCCTGGAATATACCTACCGAAAACACAAAACACTTCTGTACTTTTATTATTTGGCTTTCACTATAGCTGAATCTGAAACAACCTAAGCCGGACGAGACTGCTAAAAACTGTGGTTCTCTAATTGGATACTATGGCTGTCAAAGTGAATTTGAAATTTACCTGAAATGGATGACTGGGTCTATCATGTGGTGATATCAAAAAGGACGATATGAATGACTCATTCATTAATAGATATAAATAGATACCGTGTTTTAATAAATATGGGAAATGTAATGGCAGATTAAAACTCACCACTAATATACACAAAGAGACTTAGTATAAACTCTAAATATCTCGGGCTAGCCCAATGTGTAAAATAAGGGAGATGCAGAGACAAGAAGAAAAAGGAAACTGGGGTACCTGTATTAAGGCGGGTGGGGACGGGAGGGGGGGTAATTGGTGGTGAAATGGGCACTGCGGGGGATGGTGCTGGAATACTGTATTACCAGACCATTATGAACACCTTTGTAATTGTATTTTCACTGGTATAATAAAAAAATTTTTTAAAAAACTTGCCAGAAATCTTATTTTAGCTTATGTAACCCTCAATAGTACAAGTGGGCAGGGTGCTTGCCTTGCATGAGACCAACCTAGTTTGAACACTCTGCCATCCCATATGGTCCCCTAAGTACCACCAGAGTAACCTCTGAGCATCACCTTGTGTGACCCAAAAAATTTTTTTAAAATTTAATTTTTTTAAAAAACTTTGTAACCTTCTAGCTTTGTGCTCACTCAATTGTTCAATGGTCCAACCAGTCCACTTTACTATAAGCCTCTCCGTCCACTCTGTTCAATTCTGGTTCTCCACAGCCCCACTCCTATCCTTCATTCCCACCCTTACTGCAGCCAAACTGTGTGTGTGGGGGGGTGTAGAGGGGTGCGAGGGAGCAGGGTCCTTTTCATTAGAATAGATAAAGATGGGAAACTTAAATAGACTGAGCTCGAGATACAATCCTAATAAATTCTTGATTCTTTATTTTAGTTTATTTTTTGCTTTTTTGGGTCACATCCAGCGATGCTCAAGGGTTACTCCTGGCTCTTTGCTCAGGAGTTACTCCTGGCAGTGCTCTGGGGACCATATGGGATGCCGAGGGATTGAACCCGGTCGGCCACGCACAAGGCAAATGCCCTCCCCGCTGTGCTATCGCTCCGGCCCCTCCTGATTCTTTAAAACCTAGATTCTTCTACCTTTAAAAAAAGTCCATGAGTTTGAGGAAATGGTTAAGTGAATACCACAGAGGACAGGGAGACACTGAAAACTGTCATTCATTTACCGTTAAAGAGTCTAAATGTCTAAAAAAAAATATTTAGTGTCCCTAAAAAGAAGTTCCATTAGAACAGAAAAAGACAGGGGCCAGAGTGATAGAACAGCGGGTAGGGCATTTGCCTTGCATGTGGCTAATCCGGGTTCAATTCCCAGCATCCCATATGGTCCCCTGAGCACCACCAGAAGTAATTCCTAAATGCGGAGCCAGGAGTAATCCCCTGAGCATTGCTGATTGTGAAAAAAAAAAACAGAAAAAGACAAAAGGGTGTCAAGAATAAAAATAAAACTGTCGCTTCAACCATTCTCAAAACCTTATTTTCGTTAATATAGCTTGCATTTTGTCTTCGTATGTAAGATGTTTCAGCTTCAATATTTTGTGAATGTTGGTTTTTATCTATTTATATCCATAAGTGAATAAATGCAGATCATGAATTATTGCAAGATCTCATATGTGTGACCTGCTTAATTATTAATGACTCCTAAGTCACAAAAGGCGACCACTGTCACTCCTGGGGAAATGAAATCTATAGCACAGGAGTACACTGCAAGAATGGCGGTAAAAGAGCAGAGAAAGACTATTTCCAGGTTCCTGGTACAAACTAATTCAGTCTACACAAGTAAATTAAAAGCAAAGAACTATCAGACAGCAAACAAAAACATTTCGTTTAAACAATGTATGCCACTTAAAATAGAACAGCAGAATACATTTTCATAAATTCTCAAGTCAAAATATTTAACTTAAAAAAATATTTAATTTATTCACTAGTTCCTCAATGTAAAATAAAAGATTCCAATGATGCAAAAACTCAATAAAACATGGAATAGAATAATACGGAATACAAGTTGCTTTTAATTTCACTAACATAAGTAGTACGTAAGACTAACTTAAATCCAGGCTCCAAAATGACTTCCCAGTGTGTAACCAAGATATTTTTTATTTAATTCTGGAGGAATTTCAAGAGAATATTCTGTTCCATTTTCTGCAAGGAAGTAAAAGAAAACCACATTCATTTACATATTTGGATGTAAATGAACCCTCACCTAGGGTTGCATGTTTTAACAAATAAAAATATAGGCCACTAGCTCAATGTGAACACCGATAAATAATGTAATTTTCCAAGAAATATACTAATACCAAAAAATAAATATTATTTACCTGAAATGAAATTACAGGCATCCTACATCTTTTGCCTGACAATACTACCTACAATAACAACTTGGCAACTTTGTCTCTGCTGATACTTTATTTATAAGTTTTCTTTCTTCCATTTAGTAATCATACTATAACAATCTCATCATCAATCACGCTTTGTGATATATGGCATGCAATCACACAATTATCTGGCACTCAATGTAAACAAAACCACAATGGATTCTAACACTTCTAATTTTTGAAAGTGGTAAACATTTATTCAGTTGTTATAGTACAGTTAAAGACATTCTGCTTCCATCTGTTTTTTGATTTACTCCTTAAGGTAACATAACAGCTTTTCTTACATTTACTCAAATGGTAGTGGTTATAATATTCAGTTATGGATTTATTTTTATAACTAAAAAATTAGTCATAGCAATATTCAATGATGAATTTCTTTACATCACTATAAAAATGGTCATAAAGTGCTTTTCACATCACATCAGATACAACTGCATAGATTTCCTGCACATGACTAAGCTATGAGAACTTTTTAAAGTTCTGTCCTGAATCTGGGGTGATCTGGGGTGCTCTATCAATGTGAATCTGATTGCCAGTACCAAATGACCACCTCCAAAACAATGCCAGCTATAGCCATGGTGGTCCTTGAACACCACCAGGTTTGGCCCTGGTGACCTCCAGCATAGCTGGGCCCAAGCACTTAATTATGAGGCCCACAGAGCAAGGTCTAGAATTGCTGGAGTGTGTTCTGGGTCCACGGAGTACTGCTTAAAAGGCTCCCTCCCCAAATAATACTTGATATTTTTTTTTGTTTTGTGTTTTGGCTTATTTCAGTTACTTTGTTTGGTTGTTTTTGTCCTATGGACCACTTCAATAGCACTCACTAGCTGCTCTATCTCTGTGCTTGTGGGTCACTCCCAGTGGTATTCAGGAGTATGCAAAGCGCCAGGGATCAAATCCAGGACTTCCACACGCAAAACATGGCTCAGCTGAGATAATCTCCAACCCCAACATATTTGATTACTGAATGATAATAACCCAATCTTTTAAACTTTTCAGCCCTGTGACAGATTAATTCCACTTAATCGAATATAAAGAATTCACAAAAGAAGTAAAGGCAAATTCAAGCAAAACTCAAAGGTATTAGTAAAAAGTAGTGTTCCAAATTCACTGTAAATTTCCTTCTCTTAGATTTAAACTCAAAGATTATTTTGACCACCAAAATAGCCACCCCAAACTTAGAAATACGCTCATGCCAGAGTGATAGTACAACTGGTAGTGTGCTTGCCCTGCATGTGGCTAACCCAGGTTCGATCCCTGGCATCCTATACGGTCCCGAAAGTACCATCAGGACTAATTTCTGATTGCAGAGCCAGAGTACCCCTGAGCATCTCTAGGTGTGGCACCCAAAAAAAAACAAAAGTTAAATTAAAATTATTTCATTTACATTATTCCAAATGTATCTGATAAACAGAAAAACTAAGATCTTGGAAAGGTTTCATTAAACAAAAAGCCTCATCACTAAAATACTGACTTTCACAAAATTTATTAACTCCAAACTAATGAAAATGGATCTTCAACTGAAATTAAATCTCTAGAAAATAAGGGGAGGAGAGGGTTGGGTTCTTTTTTTTTTCCAAAGAAAGGAAATTATATTTATTTGAAACTTCTTAGCTTGTTCCTTTTCGTTTTCCCTATACCCAATTTGCTTTTTTTTCTCATTTCTACTTTTTTTATTATACCACAGTGAGAAATACAGTTTCAAAACTGCTCATGATTAGGTTTCAGTTGGATAGTGTTCCAGCACCCATCCCTCCACCAGTGCACATTTCCACCACCAATGTCCCCTGATTTCCCCCCGCACCCCCCAGCCTGCCTGTATGGCAAGCACCTTGCCTCCCCCTCCTTTCTCCCTCTATTCCTTCTCTTACACATTGTGGCTTGCAATACATACATTTAGAGGTTATCATGAATATCCCTTTGCTATATTCAATGCTCGGTTCTAGGCTGATATTACCATTTGCTGCAATTATTAGCATACTGGTCCCTTCTCTGTCTTACCTAACCTCTGACTTCCACACACTTACAGTAGATTCCACCCACTGACAAATCCTCCTGATCCATGTTTTGCTTGGCTTTGGATATTCATATCATACTATTATTTTTAATATCCCGCAAATAAATGCAGTCATTCTATATCTGTCCTTTTCCCTCTGGCTAGTTAAAAAATAAGTTTTATTCATCTCCAGTAATGATCATACTAACTCAACTTTGCTATTAGTAATAATACTTGTCATGTTCTGCACAAAATGCTGGCTTAATTAAATTCTATTTCTTCCTTTAAACTCATGCATAGTTAGTAACCTATGAGAGAAGGGAAAATATGGCCCATGAAGAGATAAAGATCAGTAAGCTAAAACATAAAACAGCTACATTCCCTGTGAGTCATCATATTCCATTGACAGAAAATCACAATTTAAGGAAACTCTGTAGCCCGCAAAACACTTAAGAGTGCCACTACCATTTGGGAAACCTTGACAAACAATTACAATATTGAAAAGTGACCATCTGGTGCCTTTTCATAATCTTAAGAACTAAACTTGCATCAATAGAATCCTTTCTCAAACTCTACTCTGAATTATTCTTTAAAACCAACCCAAAATATGTTTAATGGATTTTTTAAAATTTATTACTCTCCATCTTTGTAATCATATTCATTTAGTTGACATCACCTCATCAGACTTATTTGGTCCGCCACCTCCTTTTCACAGAAAAAAAAGAAATCTGTCAGCACTCCCGGGAAATCTACCTTATTTAAGCAAACAGAAACTGCCTTGATTGCACCAATTGTGCTGTCCGTTATTCTATTATTCCGTCACACCCTCAATGAGATGGTGCCCTCTTAAGAGACACTGAACTAGGACCAGAGCCATAGTACCGCAGGGCGGGTGCTTACCTTGCACGTGGCAGATCCGGGTTCCATACCCGGTATTCAGTATGGTTCCCGAGCACTTCCAGGAATAATTACCTCAACTTTATATTCTCCTTGGATGCATCCCAACTAAATCAATGTTTCTGGAAATTTGAGATACTATAATTACAGATTTTAAAAATAAAAAAATTATAAAAACATACTCTGTCTTTCTCCCGCCCATCATATATATATACAGAATTAAGAAATATAAAACCTAGAACAACTAATTCTCAGAGTCTAAGTTCCTCATCTGTAAGGTTGAGATGATGATGATGGCTGCATCTTATCAGGCTGCCAAAATAATTAAGGTCATAGATAGATCTCAAACAGGTGAAGAATGCGTGTTTTGCATATGTGAAGCTCTGAATTTGACCCTGGTACCACAAAAATAAACAAAATAATATGAGGCTCACATTCAGAGGTGAAGGAACATTATACAACTTCATGGATAAAAAATAAATAAATACATAATATGAGATCTTGATAATATTTGTGTCTATTATACTGTACATAAAATATTAAAGAACCCTCCATTGCTCACTCATGAGATCATAGACAATTCTCTCTCATAGTTCCCTGGAAAGATGAGAGAGGAGACAGTCATGCTTAGCAAAAGAAGAAGTAGCACTAGATTTCCTAAGTCTCAGATTCTACAGGGATGTAACTGAACCTTGAAGCAGTCTCAGGCTATTGCTACATAAAGATGTAAGTTTTATTTTCCACATTTGCTTCCTCCTAATTATACTGCCCTGGATCCCCCGCTGCCCCTGGGTACTCAGTAACAAGTAATTCACTAAGTTTCCATAACATTAGTATCTTCCAGTTATTAGAAGGGTTATGTTGATGTTTTAAAATTTTAACCATTCCCATTTTAAAAATTCAATTTCCTGTTAAATTTGAGGCCCTCTTCTACCCTGCAGTCCCCAAGACAAAACTAGAATGCAGAGGCCAAGAGGTCAGCAGTTCCTACTCTCTTTCTCTTCCTCCCTGAACTTCCCTTCTAAGGTTAGTGTGGAGAAGGGATAAAAGAGGTTAGAGGTTTCCATAGATTTATCCCCATATAGATTGCTGTATGCCCCATGAGGTGACTTTACCCTTTAAGCTGACACTGAATTAATTTCTGGTTCTCTTTGTAAAACGAATAGTTCCTGTCACCCTTCCCGTGGCCCCTGCCCTAGCCTTTTGTTACTAGAGTCTGTTACTATTAATGTGGCCTCTTCAGTAGGGAACAAGCAGACATCCCTTTCTCCACATCTAGGACAGCATGAAGGATTCTCAGAGTCCAGTGACTTATAACCTTGCAGATAAGAGGTGAATATTAGTCCCAAATTACAAATAGACTTGGTAGAGAAATGCTCTCTCTACATCCCATTTTCTTGAGTCCTTCCTCTACCAACTTCACAATCATGATTTCATTTCCTCTTGCCCCCATCTCCCATCCCCCAATGAAAAACATGGAAGGAACAGGCTCTCTTCAGGAATTGACTCCCTCTTAGGAAACCTCCTCTTCCAGTCGCCCTCACCTATTGCCTGGGGGACATGAAGGTGGACAAAAGGTAGGAGACAAGACCTTCTCAGAATGTGGGAATTTTGGCTGAACACACACAGATTCGGGTTTCCTGAAGCAATGGACTCTTAGAGTCTTGCTTCCAACATTCCCAACTACTTCTAGCCTGTTATACAACCCTCTGATGACTCTTCTGTTGAGAAGTTATGTCTCTATTTGGTACCAAAGGTTAAACTATGAAAAATATCCTTGGACTTTCTTTTTATCTAGAGCTAGAAAAAGAAAAAAACACAAAGCTTATCTTTAGTGTCAAGCATTCCCAACAATAATCCGTTCTAGATCCTTCCAAGGATATCTTGGCTCACAGGGATTTGTGGCCAGCAATTACTGCTAGGTGCAGTAAAGTATGATCTGATAGCTCTTTAGAAGAACCAAAGGCCATCAACATTTTTTTAAAATTATTTCCCAAATGTACAGCTTTGGGTAAAATTACCAGGTGAATATATTTTATTCAATCGTTAATCCTACCCATGTATAAATATGGTCCTGACTGACTCCGTTTCTTTCTGGACTACTTTGGTCCTTCTCTTTCTTACTTTATTGAAGTGACAGATGAAGTCACGTTAATAAGTCAACTGACATAAAAGGTGTGTGCCACTCAGCCCACGTGGAACAGCTCATGGAGTTCTGGAGGCGTGTCTCCAAATGGCTTGTCTAGCCCCTGGCCGAGTCTAACATAAGCTCCAAGGGTTCCCTCACAGGTGTGGGGAGCCATGCTGGCGGACTTGGAGCAGGGATTTGGCTCCTCCTCCCATTCCTCCACCTCCATGTGGGCAAACATGGCTGTGAGCTTCCAGCCACCACAGTCAGCAACACCGAATAAGAAACACTCCAGACCCACAGTTGTACCGGCACAAGGCCACTCCCAACAGTCTTAGACAATAATGGAAGTTAGGAGGACCAGACCCTTCCCAGGATCTTTCACATTTATACACTGTAAGGATCATTCTAGTTGCAACAAAGTGGGGAGGTTGATGGGGAATGGGGAATTATAATGTCACACTAGAACTCACTATTGGGGGCCGGAGCGATAGCCCAGCGAGTAGGGTGTTTTTGCCTTACACACATGGCCGGCCCATGCCGGCCCAGGTTCGATTCCCTGGCATCCCATATGGTCCCCCAGTACCGCCAGGGGTGATTCTTGAGTGCAGAGCCAGGAGAAACCCCTGAGCATTGCCGGGTGTGACCCAAAAAAAGCAAAAAAATACATATATAAATATAGAACTCACTATTGAATATACACAGAGAGACATCATAAACTGTTAATATCTGTAGGGCAAGCCACAAAGTGTCAGAGAAGAGGAAGAGAAATACAGAGACAGAGACAGAGGGATAGAAAGAGAAAGAAAAGGTGCCTGCTATAGGAGCAGGCTGGGGTTGGGTGGGAGGGAGTGTTTGGTCACTGGTGATGGGAATGGGGCACTGGTGGAGGGATGGGTGCTGAAACACTGTATGACAGAGACCCAATTATGAACATCCTTGTAATTGTATATCTCACAGTAGTATAATTAAAAATTAAGAGGAAAAAAGTTGCTGTGTAAGCAAATACATCTGCAAATACTTCAAGTATGATTTCTCACAACTCAAGCAGCCACTTTTGTGTCAGAATTAATCTCTGTAACTGGATAAAGAAACCAAGGTACATCTACACAATGAAGTCATGAAATTTACTTATAAATGGAGATAATTATTTTTAAAATGTTTTTGAAACTTAATCTGATAAGGCTATTGTATTGAATGAGTTAATATGTATAAAGTTCTTAGAAGTTTATATTATTTATTATATTATAATCTAAATGAGAATTTTTATTATAGAAAATTTCTTAATGGAAAAAAAATTTCAGTTATTTAGTTTTTAATATTTCTAATTAAATACTATTTAATTATAGTATGGAATTAATTTTTTCCAAAAAATATATCAAGACAGTAGTCATGCTATGCTGACGATGTCCTTTCATCTCATGTGTCAACCTCCAGAGGAAACAAAGTCTCCACTCCCCACCCTCAGCTTTCCTTCCCAAAATTTATCATGATAAATGATCTTAATTAAAACCATCAACACAGTGATGGCTTTTTTGTTTTACAGAGGTGAAGCTTTCAAAGGAGATAATGGTCAGAGCACAATTTGCATGGTCTTTTCTCTGGCCTCAACTCAATAACCAAGCTAATTTAAAGGATGCAACAAAGTGAGGCCATCTTAACCTTCTTAACCTTTTGCATAGCAGTCCTTTTCCTCAAGCCAGACCCCAACCCAGCCTGAACCCAAGGAGGTTTGGAGGAGAAACAGTCTCACCTGTGTCTCCCTTCTCTCTGGGACAGAAGGGATGTGCTTCTGAGAAAGTCACCCTCATCATCCAGGGTGAAATCTAGGATATGAGATGTGGGCTTTAAACACTATAGCTATTTATACCATTTTGGTTTAATATCATTTTGAATTTAGGGGGAAAAATACCTACAACAAGTCAGATCCAGCTTTCTAGAATTCTGATATGTACTAATGGTTCACTGTATCACTGTCTTCCCATTGTTCATCAATTTGCTCGAGTGGGCACTAGTAACATCTCCATTAGTCCTGTCACAAGCAAGTGCAACCCAAGGGCATCTACTTGCTGCAGGGACAGGAGGAGCCGAAACCATTCTTCAGGTTATGGAACTGAGGTCCATAATAGTTACTAGTCTTTGGCATAAAAAGTAAATAAAACACGAGTAGCTTGCCAGGCTTTACCGTGTAGGTGGTATAGTCTCAGTAGAAGGCTCTCAACCCGAGCATTTACTGATGAAACTTAAAGGGGGAAGATCAGGTTTTCTCTTGGATGGAGCTCTGAGGAACTATGGAGTCTGGATGTTGAGAATGACTAACTGCATGATGTGCGGTTTGCTCTGGCTTCTTGCCAGGCTTACTGATATCAGTGAAAACATGTCTATAACTGTTTACTATGTATAAATGTGAAAGAAATTGGGAAGAACATTACGCAAAATTCAGTATCCTGTAAAAATATTGCGCAGCCGTGCGCCAAGGGACATGTGGGTCTGGCGTGGGTGGGTCTCTCCCTTCCCGGGGAACTGGCATGGAGGCGGAGGAAAGGGCAGGGCCCAAAACTCCACTCTGAGTCTGGCCAGCATGGTCTCTCCCCGCTCATGAGAGCAAACCCTTGGAGCAATGTTGGACTCTGCCAGGGGATGGCCGAGCCCCTTACCAGGAGGTCAGCTCCATGGGTTGCTTCCACATGGGGCCGGCCGAGCAGCACAGCTGTGGGTCTGAAGTGGATGGGTCTGGATCTTCCGGGGTTGCAAATTAGCTGAGTCTGGCGTGGGTGGGTCTCCCTCTTCCGGGGCAACTGGCATGGAGGTGGAGGAAAGGGCAGGGCCCAAAACTCCACTCCGAGTTCCGGCCAGCATGGTCTCTCCCCGCTCATGAGAGCAAACCCTTGGAGCAATGTTGGACTCGGCCAGGGGATGGCTGAGCCTCTTACTGGGCATCAGCTCCATGCCACTAATGGTTCCAGCTAATAATAAAGTGGTCTTCTGTCTCAACAAAGTTATACAATTGACAAAAAAACATAATGTTCTTGCCTAAACATAATATTCTTCCTATAACACTTTCATCAATGTAAATACAAATTAAGAAATATTTTAAAACTAAGCATACTGACAAAAAATAGCTTAGTTTTTATTCTTTTGTTTAGTTTTGCTTTTTTTTTTGAATGAATTGTGTTGCTTCCAAATTAGCTGGCCTTTCTTCTTGGAGCTATGGTGATAATATAAATAATGATTATTTTATACTCACCATGCACAATTCTATTTTTCTCACAAGATTATTGGAGAGGTGAATTGAAATGCTACTGCCAAAAATAAAGGAGATTAAACATATCCTAAGATGCTACAAATAAAACTGCAAATCAAATTCAATTTTGAGTCCAAGAGAGTATTTGAATTCTTTATCCATACTATTATTTTGTTCCCATCAAATATTTGCTGAAATTCACATTATATTATCCAAGGCTTAAAATAAAGCAAAATGCTATCACAGAAGTTGACCACTTCGGGATAGGGATGTGGTTCAAGTGGTAGATCACATGTTTTGCATCGCTGGTACCACATGGCACCCTGCAAGCCACAGGTGTAGCCCTGCACAAGTCAGAAATAAACTAAAAGTTCTTAAATATACAAAGTAGAAGTTGGCTCTTTGGTCCCAGTTGTTACATTAGTATATTCATTCATTGTAATAAATTATAATAAATTTTGTCTACTATATCCTATTACAGAAACTGGTATACAGATTCCTCTCCTGGGCATCAACCAAAGAATGTCAAAGCGCAAATTTTAAAGGGCATGTGCTCAACTATGCTCATCACAGCATTTATTTTCAATAACCAGTATCTGGAAACAACCCAAGGGCCCAACAGCTGTTCAAAGGAACAAGAAATTGTGAGCTATATACATGTCCATGAGAAAATACAAAATCTTGCAGCTTGCTAGTGCTTGGATGGAATTAAAGGAAGTCATACGAAAAGAAAAGGACAAGTGCCAAATAACCCACTCCTATGTGGAGTATAGAGAAACAAATATACTATTAGATAGTACTCAATGCAAATAAACCCGAGAAGCAGTCAATAGACCTGTGGTCTGCGGCAGAAGTGGTGAGAAAGAGACCTCGGGATAATGGTGTAGGAATCTTGGCACTCTGGCAGTGCACACAGCATAGAATCACTGCAAGTATAAAATAATATTGATACTACAAAAAATAATCATTTTTTTCAAAAGAAACATATTCAGAGACAAAGTGGGATCAGTGATAAACAAGAGTCAATGAAACTACAAATAAGCATTTTTACATTATTAATCCCTTATAAAAATATGATAATCTGTATGGCAGATTTCACTCTAATGAGGTTGCTTATTTAGTACCTAAGATTTATATTAGAATGATTTTCAAATCATTCTTCCTCCCCATTTGTAAACAACAAAAAGACTCATTTGCTCATGCCATGAACCTAATAGAAAACTCATAAACTAACTTTCCTCCTTTTTGTTCAGCCATTTAAAGATGATAATTAGTTTTTAATGTACAATCGTATGCATGTCTTAGTTTGGACAATGCTCCTGAAAATAATTCTACGGTTATTGTCAGTTTTAAAGCTGAACAGAAGCAACTGTGAGAGCAGGAAACACTGCTGCAATTCCTTCATGGAGTTCTACCTGGCTTGCTGCCTACCCAGCTGCTCATGCATTACCTGGAAGAATTATGGGCTGTTTGTTCAGTCGCACCAATGGTAAAATAAGCTGTCTCCTGATGGCTTTTCAGAGTACCCTGCTGTGCCTCAGGGGTTATTTGGCAAAATATGTTCAATTGACATTTTACTGCACAAAAGTTAGTTATGTGCTTTCTCTATTATAAAAAGGGAAAAGTTAGGAAACCAACTATTCAGTCTTAACTGCATTGTGTTTAACCACTCAAATGGCTAATTACTTAGATATTTTTTTCAATTTTAACATATTGTCTAGGAAGAAAATTAAGATAACCTGGCCAAAGAGATAGTGCAACAGGGAGGGTGCTAGCCTTGCACATGGCTGGCCCAGGTTGCACAACATCTGGTCCCTGGAGCACCACCAGGAGTGATTTTAGAGCACAGAGCCCTGAACACGATTGGGTGTGGCCCTGAACCCCAGAAGAAAAATAAAAAAGAAAATGTAAATTGAGATAATAGTAGCAAATACCAAGCTGTAACAATCACTTATCAAATATGACAGGGCTCTTTATCTATATTGTATTCCTAATTCAGTTGACAAATGCTATAAGCAATCAGATCAGACAGGTACCACAATGAGAAGTAAGCTCTTTTAAAGTGAAATGTGACCATGTTTCTATGGCAATTTCAGAGAAAGTCTGCTTGGAGTTGCTGGGATAAATAAACTGAATCTACTCAAGAAGTTCAGCACTATTTATAAGCTGCCTCAGACCTCAGCAGAACTACCCTAAAATAAAAGACAGTCCAACTCCACTGTACGATTAAGTTGTTCTTCTGAAATTCATCTATAAACTAGTGATGTAGACCTTTTAGCTCACACTTCAGGTAAATAAGTCTATATAGTCTAGTTAATTTCCACGTGCCGTTCTAAAAAAGTCTTTGGAGTGATAGCTAGCCTCAGATTGTAATTGTTCAATCACATTTAAATTCTCTTCACACATATTCTGTTTTTAATGCTGAGGCTAGGGAGATACTACAGCAGAGAAGGTACTTGTCCTGTTTCTGGTCAACCTAGGTTCAATCCCTGGTGCCACATATGGTCCCTGAGTCCCACCAAGAGTGATCTCTGAACACAAAATCAGGAGTATGGCGAGAGCGCAGACAAGTTTGGCAAAACTGAGCATAACAATGAATATAAAAAAAAAAACAACAATCAATTTCTAAATGAGTCCGGATCTCCAGCTTCATTTCTTCCCCTAGAATAATACAATTCCTATGTCCCAGGTTCATGTGCCTGAAATACACATTCCTAGGTCTCAGGTACATGTTCTCTTCTAAGAGAGAAGAGATGCATATTCATCTAAAAGAGAGGACAACCCCCGTACAAATGCAGAGGCCTGGAAGAAGCCAGGCCCATATAAACAACAGGTGTGGCTCTGTGAAATGACATGAACACCTGCCAGAGAGCTTTGCCTTTTAAGATCCAGTGCAGGTCTAGCAGAAGACCAGAGACAGCAAAGTTTGCAAATACTTTCTAGAGTCATTCATCTCCAGTTGATCTAAATTGCAGAAAAGAAGAGGGAACAAAGAGTCATTTTGCCCCCCACAAGACCTGGGGTCCAAATTCAAAGTCTTCTTTTATGTTTAAATTGTTTTTAACCTAGAAAAATTCATGTGTAGCTCTTGCCCTGAATTGGAGTTGGAATAACAGTGTAAGTTCTAGAATGAAGCACTCTGAATTCTGACTCCACAGTATCCAAGTAGCTCTGAGTCTCTTCTACTTTAAAAGCTATATATGAAGATTATGTAATTTAGTGTATGAAAACCTAGTTTAGTATCCAACTCATAGTAAGAAACTAATAAATGTGAATAAAATTTCCCTTCTCCTCTGAGAAGAGGCAGACATTTTGATATAGGACAAAAAAGTTATCCAAGATGCATCTTTGAAGATATAGTTCAGAAACCACCACACAAGCTTCACAATGAACCTGACAGAAGAAGGTCCATGGTATAAAACAAGATACGAGCTCACGAAACCACAAGTTTTATTGCTTCTTTGCAAGCATCAGCAACTCATTCACAACTCCTGTTTCTCTCCTACATACAAATAGCCACGAAATTCAAGTGATAATTTCTTCTACCATATTGATATTTAAATCATTTAAAAGAAAATGAGGAAAGTATGATTCTTCAATATTACATGGAAAAGGAGAAAAGTAATGGGCTATTTTTAATAAATGTTTCCCAGTTCCCACTATCAGCTAACTGCAGGGGAAAGCTACACTGCTTGCTATTTTGAGATTATTACAAAGATCAGACTGATAAACAAAAATATAAAATGTCAACTATCTTAAACATTTAAGAGTGATCCCAAATACCAAACAGATAAAGGTTCTAATTTCTCTTTTATACTTACTTTTTTTACACAATATATCTGTCCCAACTAGTCCATCCCTCCCTTACCCTGAACCACTAATTCTTTTTTTTAAATAATATTTTATTTTTTTTTAATTTTATTACACCACTTTTAGACATACAATTGCAATATGCTCATGCTCGACTTTTGGTTCCAGTGTTCCAACACCCATCCCTCCACCCGAACCCATCTCCCATCACCAATGTCCCCACCTCCCCCCCGCCCCCGCACCCCAACTACTTGGCGGGTTCTGTATGTCTTTTTTTTTTTTTTTTTTTTTGGGTCACACCCGGCAATGCTCAGGGATTTCTCCTGGCTCTGCACTCAGGAATTACTCCTGGCGGTGCTTGGGGGACCATATGGGATGCCGGGGATCGAACCCAGGCCAGCACAGGCCAGCCGCGTGCAAGGCAAACGCCCTACCCGCTGGGCTATCGCTCCGGCCCAGGTTCTGTATGTCTTTTCTCTCCTCTCTATCTCTCCCTCCTGCCTACCTTTCCTACACATCGTAGAATGCAGTACATTAAAGACATAACTGATTCCTCTAGTTTGATGGACCACGTGGCCGCAAGTGGCCGCGTAACTTAGGGGCCTCATGGTCAGCGTCCAGACAGCAAAAATGGCGGCTAATGTGGTGGGTGAGTCTCATCCGGCTGCTTCCGGGACCCCCAGAGGTGATGGGCCAACACCCAAAACCCATCTGTCCTCCTGGGGCCTCATGGTCAGCTGAGCTAGGGGAGAGCCGAGCTCTAGTTCCCCCAGCTGCGTCTGAGGCTCTGCATGCTATGGCTGGTCACCCCAGGGGAGCTTCTGAGAGGGGCTACTGGGCTCAGAGCAAATGGAGAGGGGAAGGGGTGACCCCAGCTCCATCTGACAAATTCCCAGAGAACCACTAATTCTTAATTAGAAATATTTTCTAATACAAAACAGTTCCTAATTGTTAGGTATTACCAATTTTGCATTTAACTAATCATTGTAAGTTACAAGTCATCAAAAAGCAAGTGAAACAGGGTCTATTGCAATGCTGCTGTGTTTACAACAGTACACTGACTAAAACACACACACATTGTTAGTTTTAATGCTGTCAAAAATAATTATAGTGGGCTAGAATGATAGTCCAGTGGGTAGAACACGTGCCTTGCACACAGATGACTGACGTTCAATCCCGGCAGCCCATAAGGTCCCCTGGGCTCTATCAGATGTGATCTGAGCACACATCCTGGACTAAGCCCTGAGCACCATAGGGCATGGCAAAAAAGTAATAGTAATAATAGTAACACAGAAGAGGAATAGTAACTCTTCACTCTTCACAGAAGAGTGAATAATAACACAGGGGAGAAAAAGACACATCAAAGAGAACCTAGTTAGCGACAGTGTCAACTTCGATGTAGGAGGACCTGAATTGTATCTTCAGTTCCAAAAAATATAAGAGGTTAAATAGAACCTAGTTTAAATCTCACATTAAAACCTTTTTAATTTAGGGGATAGGGAGATAGTTCAAAGGTCTGGGGCATACACTGGGCATGCTCAAGGCCCTGAGTTTGATCCCCAGCAACACAAGGATTCATGAGTGTTGCCAGCTGCTGAGAGCCACCCAGCCCAATACCTCAGCACCACTGGGTATGGTCCTGCGGGCTCCCTGCACCACTGCACTGCAGCTGCTCTGCTTGTCTAGGTCCAAGGATTAAACCACCTGTTCCAAACAGCTGGGCTGAGCGTCGCAGGCAACAGTCCTCAGTGCGCCCAAACAATGCTTGGGAAGGCTTAGACTTTTTCTTTTTATTTAGAATTGGGCACAAAGAAGAAACACAATTGTAATGGAAAGATGAATTCCACAAGATGCAAAAAGAGATAAATGTCATTGTTTTCATCATCTCAGAAGGAAATTGTTTCCTCAACTAACCATGTTTTCACAAATCAGAGAGGACAAATTTACTGAAAACATTCTTTTCATTAATATACAAGACAGTCTGTTTTCTGGCATGATATAAAGATGCGCTGCTCTGATTTATCTAATGTTCAAGGAAATGAGAATGTGCTCTCAAATATTAGAATAAAAATATCTGAAATCGAGCTAAACATAATATAATATTGGATGATTCACTATCTTTCAATTGCTCAGTTATGATTACGAACTTCAATTAATGCTCTATTATGGCTATTCAGAACAGCATTTAATAGTTTGTCTAATACAAAATGTTCCAAGGAATTTCTTTTTGTGTATTTTTCAATGTCAAATAAAAATAACTCCTAGAAGGCCAGGGAATACCTCAAAGGTGTAAAGCATGTGAGAGCCCCTGAGTTTGATCTACGGCACCTCATGGATTCCCAAGCACAACAGCCATCTGTGATCGCCAAGAACTTCCGGACCCAAGCACTGAGTTATCAGGCCCATAAAGCCAGGGAGTGGCCTTGACGCTCCAGCTCCACTCTGTAGCGACCCTATAATAAACAATTCCCAACTCTTGGGCCAGAGAGATAATAGAGGTTAGAAGTTTGCCTTGCATGCCGCTGACCTCAGTTCCATCCCCTGAGCACCACCAGAAGTAATCCTTGAGCACAGAGCCGGAAGTAAGCCCTGAGCAAAGCCAGGTGTAACCCAAAAAACCAAGCGAGCTAAAAACCTCTTGGAAAAATGATGGCAAATTTATTTTTTCTCAGGAAAGAACATGTATTTGTTATGTGAATGTGACCTAGGACATTTTTAGAAACTCATTTTTACTACTCTCCAGTGACTAAACCATAGGAACAGCAGATCTGAGATGTCAACAGAAAGGTCCTTGATCTCACCAAGTGAGTGAAACATTGCACACCACTTCCCTCTTTGTCCACAGGAAGGGAATGAAGTCCTATGGGAACAGACACAGAACCAATGCTCACCAAAGACCTGCAGGCTAACACTTAAACATCTGGCTTCACAATGACTTTGACCAATTCTCCAGGCCTCAAAACTGTTTAGAGCAAACCTAAAGATACGAGGTCTGTAAAACTGTAATCAAATATGGGATATAAATCAAGACCTTCAAAATCTCGCTACTGGTATGGATAGATATATATAATGCATATACAGGGAAGATTTGGGAGCTGGTGCGATAGTACAGTGGGTAGAGCATTTGCCTTGCACATAGCTGACCCAGATTCAAGCCCCAGCATCTTATGAAGTCCCCTGAGAATTGCCAGGACTAAATCCTGAGTGCAGAGCCAGAAGTAACCTCTGAGCATCCCTGGGTGTGACCAAAAAAGCAAAAATAAGTAAATAAATAAATAAAAATTCTGGAAGGATATACAAGACAGCGTTAATAGGTGGGGCCAGAGAGAGAGTACAGTGGGTAGGAGGGTGGCCTTGCACGTGGACAACTCAGGTTCAATTCCTGGCACCCCATATGGTCACCAGTCCTCACCTGAAATGATTCCTGAGTACAGAGCCAAGAGTAAGCCCTGAGCACACCTGCACTCAACTCCAACGCCCCCTCGATAAAGGTATGAAGGTGGACATTGTAAGTAGGTGTATTGAGTGTCTGGGAGTCTTCCCTTCATTTTCTTAATGTAATATCTGATTCTAAGAAATAATAATAGCCCACTTAACTTTCTAGTATATTTCATCTTAAAGGTCATTTATTGTATGCTTATTTTACTATTCATTGAGGAAATAACCAGGTTGGTTCTCTGTGTCTCCCACCTTTTAGTCACAAAAAGACTAAAAAGGGCCACACTGTATGACCGAAACCCAAATATGAACATCTTTGTAATTGTATATCTCACGGTGGTATAATAAAATACTAAAAAAAGTTTTTTGGGGGGGGGGGAAAAACCCAGGGGGTAGGGGATTCTCCCCACCCCCCCCCCCCCCCCCCGGGCGGGATCGGATCCCCCATCCCAACCCCCCCCACCCCCCCACAGGAGAGATGACTGGGGGGAGGCCGGGAAGGACCCCAGCCCACCCCGGGGGCGGGAAAAAAAAAAAAGAACTTTAAAAATATAAAGAAGGAAATATTAATTGAAAAAATCAAAAATATAACTTTCGAATGTTTTAGTTAGCCCACAGCTAGATGTCATCCAAAGACCACAATAAACCAGATCTGGATATAATAAAAAAAGAAAGAAATTGCAAGGCCATAGAGACAGTGCGGGGCTGAGGCAGGAACTTCCTTGCACATAGTGCCCCTAGTTCTATCCCCAGCACCACATGTGGTCTCCCAAACACCACCAGGAGTGATCACTGAACAAAGAGCCAGGGAGCAAGCCCTAGCACAACCGGGTGTGACCAAAACACTGAAGAGAAAAAAGAAAATAAATTTAAGGAGCCAGAAGTACAGCTCAGCCATAGGTCATTGCTTTGTATGTGCCCTGGGCTCATCTCCAGCACAGGAAAATTTTTTTTTTCAAAACAAGGGGTGTGAGCGACAGTGGAGGGGTTGTGCTTCCTTGGTGCAGCCGACTCTGCTCCTCTCCTCCAGGCAGCCCCAGCACCCCGCGAGCCCTGAACAGCCGGGTGCCAGCAGCAGACCCTCGGGCTTAGCACTAGATCACAGTTTTGCCGGGAGTGGCGCCTGGGCCTCCAGAGCGCTGCTTGGGAGTCCTCAACTCCCCTAAAATGAAGCACATTGTTCAGTAAGGACCCTTTGGACAATTTAAATCAGTACGAAGAACAATTTTTAAATGGTAAATTTAGCTACAAGATTTAGCTTACACTTTGATGTTTTTAGAGCACACTGCTTTTTCGGACAGAATATTTTATACTATCTTGTGGTGCTTATTTCACTACACAGTTCCACACGTAACACGAGTATCTTAGAACCAAACGTGTTTCCCAATACGATGTTTTCTAAGTTTCAAAACAATATATCTTGTAACCTGTGAGATAGAAGGGGGAAATGATCATTTCCTTTTTATCCAAATTCACATCAGACTAAGGCTAATCACAAATGTGAAAAGTCACAAAATATCAGAAACTTGGGCCAAAGAGATAGAAAAGTGGGCAGAGCACTGGCACACTGCCCACCCAGGGCCAATCCCTCGCACCACATATGGTCCCCCCACATACAGATTGATCCCCGAGCACAGAGTCAGGAGTAAACCCTGAGAGCCACAGAGTGGAGCCCCCGAAAAGCAAACATGTAATAGAAACCACATTTGCAAGAACCATCTATTCTTTTTTTTTTTTTTTTTTTTTTTGGGTCACACCCGGCGATGCTCAGGGGTTTCTCCTGGCTCTGCACTCAGGAATCACTCCTGGCGGTGCTCGGAGGACCATATGGGATGCGGGATCAAACCAAACACCCTACCCGCTGGGCTATCGCTCGCGGCCCCTTCTTATTTCAATCTAGAAACCTGCCCGTTCTTTTCAAACTTCCAGTGTTGGGGAAAAGCCTAGCTGACAACAAAGTGGGCAGGTCTTACCACACCGGGACTGCAACCACCGATACTGAGTTTGAGTAAGAGGCGCACATTCTTATATTAAAGGACGCAACTTAAAATTAGGGTTTTAAATACAACAGCATATTAAGTAAGAGAATAGGTACTAGTTTGGGCCACATCTTTCACGGTCAGCTTAGAGCTAGAAATATATAGGAGCACCTTGATACTGCGCTCTCTCCAAACCACTTCTAATCTCAGAGGCACATGATAACTCCCGCGCATAACCCTGAGGTCCTTTTCCAAGGACTCTTGGGAGAGTTATGAGTTTCTGGATGTCAAGTTCCCAAAAGATAAAATCCCTACAGGACACAATTCCCAAGTGGAAGGAAGACAGAAAAAAGTAAGAGAAGGACACCGTCAAATTTCTAGCTAGAGAGAGGGCGAAACCCTGCGCCCTCGGAGTCGGGCGCTTAGCAAGCTTGTTCTCTGGTAAGCACCACGGTGGATGCTTCCCCGTCGTGCTTTCTGCTGCGCAGAAACTCTGGGCTCCACCATCACTCCTTACTTTGCCGCAGGGTTCACTGAAAACTCTGTCTGCCTACAGGAAAGTTCACGCGTCTTGAGATTTCGGGTTCGCTTGGATCTGGAGGGTTTGAAGCCCACCCGCACCCCCACTTCTAGGGCAGTGTCTTTCCGGTGCGGGAAATCTACCCTTTGGCTGGAGAGCAACGCACACGTCCCGTGGGTCTGCATCTGTGCCGAGTCCTCCTCCCACCAAAGGCTTCGTGATGCTTGCAGGGGAAATGAACATCCACCAAAACGCCAAGTCGCAAAGCGGAACTTTTCCTTCCCTCTCAAGGGGAAAAAAAGTCACTTCTGCTTCTCACGGCCCAGGGCTGAGCCTGGGAACGTCCAGATGGAAAAAGGTTTGGCGGTGGGGGAAACAATGCCAAGCCCGCCGCGCCCCCGGCTACGGTGCCTCCTGCGGGGTCCCCCACCCACCCAAACCCACGCCCGTCCCGAGGGTGGCGCGGCCTGGCTTACCTTGATGATGCTGCTGCGCCGGGGGGTCGCCCGCGCCGCCTCCAAGAGGACGGCCTCGGGGTCCGCCGGGGCGACCGCGGCGCTCAGCATTGCGACCCCGCTGCGACGGTCCCTCGAGCGGCCCTCAGGAGCCGCAGCCACGCCGTCCCCAGAGGCGGGGTCCGGGCCCACCGGGAGTCCTCTTCGCCCCCGGCCGCGTCGGGAGGCGCCGCGCCCTCGGCCATGGCCCGGCGCGTCTCGGGCTGGGCTGGGGGAAAACGGCACGGAGTCCGGACCGGGGTACCGGTGCGCTCAGGCACCGCGAGGCGGCCTCGCCAGACTTTGTTTCACTGCCGGGCGGCGGCAACAACAGCCACAACTTTCTGGAGGCGAGGCATCGTTCGGGTCGAGACCGCCGCGGGCTCCAGGAGGCAGAAGTCCCGAGGCACAGGGGCTGCAGAGGCGACGTGCGCGGGAGAGCGGAGAGGCGACGCGGAGAGGGAGCTGGCGGAAAAGGGGATGCTAACGCCCGCTCCGGCGCAGACAAAAGGCACCGGGCGCTGGCTGGGCGGCCTCGGAGGCCGGACGCGCGCGGCCCAAGGGGTCAGAGCCGTGTGCCCGCGGCCCCGCGCACCCGCCACCTGCCCGCGGACGGCGGCGGCGCAGCCCCAGGAAGTGCGGCGGCGGCGGCGGCTCCACTCCGCTCTGTTGTGACAGGCAGGGAAGACTTGTTTTGACAGCCCGTGGGGATTGGCAGTTGTCTGAGCCTCTTAGGAGCCTTGTCTTGTGGAGGGGGCTCGGCCCGACCAATCCCCATGGCGGGAGGGGTGTGCCCGGGCGCGAAGAATGGAATGTGAGCTGCAACTGGGAGCTGGCCCGGCCCCGCTCGGTTGCTCCGGAGAGGGTGTGAGCGCGCTCCCGGGTGCGCATCCGCACGCGCTCCCGGCGTCTTTGAGCAAGTTGTGATATTTGCAACGACCCTGGAGATGCAACAAAACCCAAGGATGGAAAAAGTGGGGGTGTGGGAAAAGAGGAAGAAAAGTATTATCTGCAAAGCAACGCGATTTGAAGGGAAAGGGGTGTCAACCGTTTAGAGTGGCAGTGCCTGTTTGGCAGCAGCAGGCTCTCATGTCAATGCGGACAAAGATAAATTAGGATTTATTGGCACCCTGGTATAATTTGCTTCAGGCTTCATGAAAGAATCCTTAGTACAATCTGTAATGTCCATAAATATGACGAGGAAGGGGAATACGATTAAAGAGATGAGGGTAATAAGAAATCGAACCAATTAATTACATCTGGAGAGTGTAACTGAATAGATTTGCTAGTTCATTAAGGACAAGATAGGATGGGCGATGAGCCCCCACCCCCCTACCCCAAACATACCCACTCTAAAACACACCTATTTAGCAGTTCAATCTCCGTTCCAGATGATCCTATCTAAACTTTTGTCATTGTCTGCAAGCTAGCAAGCAACTGGAAAGATATCTTTGGTTTTTGTTTTCTCCCAGTTATATCTTTTGCTTGTTTTTAAGGGTGAGTTTTCTAGAATCACCATGAAATAGACCATTACAAAATGTTCATGATTGGATTTCAGTAATACAGTGTTCCAGCACCATCCCTCCACCGTGACATTTCTCAACACCACTGTCCCCAGTTTCCCTCCCACCGTCCCCTATCTTGCCCCCCACCTGCCTCTATGGCACGCAGCTTTCTCTTGCTCTCACTCCTCTCTCCCTCTCTCCCTTTTATGCATTGTGGTTTGCAGTACAGATACTGGAAGATTATCATGTATATCCCTTTACCTACTTTCAATTCTCAGTTCTAGTCCATTGTGAACATTTCCAAATCTGCGTTGAAGTCACTGAAGTTAGCCAGCATTCCTAAAGATTCAAATGTTGGTTCCTCGTAGGACAGAAGACTTGACATTTAACCTAAAGACTGTTTGCTAGTCGAAAACACACACAAACACACACACACACACAGAGATATGTGTTATATATATATACAGATTATGTATATATGTTAGGTATACATAAAACCTCATTGGTAACATAAGAATTTTTTCTCAATCCTTTCATTCTTTTTTTGTTTTTACTTGGTTTGGGGCCCCACTCAGTGACTCTCAGAAGTTACTCCAGGCTCTGCATTCAAGAGTTACTCCTTGTAGGGGCCGGAGCAATAGCCCAGCAGGTAGGGCGTTTGCCCTTGCACACGGCTGGCCCATGCTGGCCGGGTTCGATCCCCGGCATCCCATATGGTCCCCTGAGCAACGCCAGGAATAATTCCTGAGTGCAGAACCAGGAGTAACCCCTGAGTGCAGAGCCAGGAGTAACCCCTGAGCATCGCCGGGTGTGACCCAAAAAAGCAAAAAAAAAAAAAAAAATTACTCCTTGCGGTGCTCAGTGGACCAAATGGGATGCCGGGGATTTAGCCCAGATCAGTCATGTGCAAGATAAGTGCCCTACCTGCTATACTATATATTCAACCAAAAAACATATTTTCATTATTAATCACTGTATCACTGTATTCCCATATATCATTGATTTGCTCAAGCGGGCACCAGTAACATCTCCATATGTCCTGTCACATGCAAGATAGCCCAAGGGCATCATCCCACTCCAGGAACAAAAAGAGCCTCAAACCATTCTATCAGATCATGGGAATGAGGTCTATAATTGTTACTGGTATTTGGCATGTCAAAAAATGTTGACATTTTCATTATTAATAATTTCAGATTTTACTTGCTCCTTTGGCCAAAAATATAAAAACTTCATCTTTCAATCCCAGAATTTGCTAGAATCTCAAAATTATAGAGATTGAAATTTTATCTAGGGTAGCCCTTTCATTTTCAGATGACATAAAGGCCCAAAGAGCCTTAATTTCTTATCTACTAGTGAAGAAGTTGAAATTAGAACCTGCCACCTAACTCCTGCGCTTATCTCCTCACTACTTTATCTATATCCTGGCATAGCAGAGAGCCAGAAATAGATGAGATGCTGGGGAGATTTCAGAGTTGACCCTTACCAAGTTTTAGGGAGCACTGAAAATGCAGTGTTTGTTTAGCTTAGTATAAATACAACAGCCAGTAATGAAAATCCTCCAAAGGAGCAAACCCTGGTTTTAGAACCAATACCACCCTCTAGTGAGATTCTGAGAACTGCATGATAGCAATGCTATTTTTTTCCTGCTATGAAGACAGGAGGGCAAACTTAAAGTTTCCTTTTCTACTGACCCTCTCTTCAGCAGGAGGGAAGAGTATCCAAACTTAAAACAACTATTCATTTCCTTCATTTCCTTTAGTTTGGATAATTCCCATCTCTATGGCTTAGGAAAATAGTTTACTTGTTAAACTCTTAAATATGTTTTAGCATATCAATTTTTCTTTGACATTTAGCTCTTACTATTTTTACTTCTGTCTTTCTACAGTTGTTTCCAGCTCTTTGTTTCTATTTTCCTAATAAAAATTCCATTATGGAGTTGTTCTCTGAAACATAAAACTATACTAACCTCACTCATTGGCTTGTTCTACCATATTAATGTGGCTAGAAGGTTTACCCATCTATAGATTATGTGTCATCTGATTATAATTTGATATTATCCATCCTAAAACTAGTTTCACCTTACTAATTTTAACCTCAGTGATGAAGGAGGAGAAACAGCAGAAGCAGCAATAAGAGAGGGGAAGAGAAGAAGCCCAAAAGTAGAGTATATGGTATACAAATCCTTTATATTTCAATGTCCAGTTCTTTCCTCCATCCTAACCAGCCTTTTTCTTGTCCTTATATAAAGATCTTTCTTTCTCTCTCTCTCTTTCTCTCTGTCTCTCTCTCTCTCTCTCTCTCTCTCTGTGTCTCTATGTCTCTCTGTGTCTCCGTGTCTGTATCTGTGTCTGACTCTGTCTCTGTCTCTGTCTCTCTCTCTCTTCTCTCTCTCTCTGCCCCCACTGGTTGTACATTCATAAATGTATATATATATATATATATACTGCATGTACATTCATAAATCATGTTGTATAATTTATTCTCGTTTGAGAAACCAGTCAAACTCTCAGGAAAGGGGACTATCTTGGTGTAGAGGGCCTACTTTAGGGATAGACTACAAGGTCTATCCAATTCATCCCACATGCCAAATCTTTCCCAGCATCACTGCCATAAATCAACTTTATGCAAAAAATATAGAATATTCATGCACCTTTCCACTAACACATCCCACTCAGGAATCATTCCATGTAATTCTGAGTCTAGTTCAGTGGAATGGACTGTATGTGTAGGGAAAGTATCTTCTTAAGACAGATAGCAGAGATTGATTTTCTATGTATTAACTTACTGTGATTTCCTGAACTTGGAACTTATGTCATGACTACGTTCTCCATTGACGCATGAAGCACAAAGTGTTATTGTGACAGTACTGAGCAGGCCACTCCTCACACGCCTCTATGAAAACTTGTTTCTCAATTCCCCATTTTATTGGACAGCTTGAGTTTTTACCAAATATGAAGTAGAAACCTCTTCATGTTAAATATAAATTTAGTGCCTACTGCATGTGATACAGTAATAGAGGGTAATTTTCACCTTTTCTATCTTTCCCCACCCCACCAACTCAAATCTAATTTATCTACCTGTGGTGAGATTCTTTAGCCAATCCAATTTATACCAGGGCACCAAACTTTTTAATATTTTATTATATCACCGTGAGATATACAATTACAAAGATGTTCATAAGATGTTCATATTTGGGTTTCGGTCATACAGTGTTCCAGCACCCATCCCTCCACCAGTGCCCATCTCCCACAACCAATGTCCCCGATTCCCTCCCCCTCCCCTAGCCTGCCTCTATGGCAGGTTCTTTTCTCTCTTTCTCTTTCTAGCTCTCTTTCTCTCTTCCTTTCCTTATACATTGTGGATTACAATACATACATTTAGAGGTTGTCATGTGTATCTTTATGCAGGGCACCAAACTTATGTATGCTTCTTTAGCATCATATCACTGTATCACTGTCTTCCCGTTCATCGTCGATTTGCTCGAGCGGGCACCAGTAACATCTCCATATGACCTGTCTCATGCAAGTAGAGCCCAAGGGCACCTGCTTGCTCCAGGAACATAAAGAGCCTCAAACCATTCCATCAGGCCATGGGAATGAGGTCTATAATTATTACTGGTATCTGGCATATCAAATACGACACGGGTAGCTCTGCCAGGCTCTGCCGTGCGGGTAGCATACTACAGAAGACAATATAATCATATTTCTCTAATATTCTCTTTCCCTTGCTAATAATGTTAACTCTTGTGCCTATTGTTTAAACTTGTTGAAACGCCTTTGTTGAATTTACCTTCAATGTTTGGGGAAGAAGTAAGTGCAACATATACGTAAACAAAATTTTAATGCAGAATTTAAATGTGAGACAGGAAAAAAGTAGTTTTTTTTTGTGAGCTTTTTTTTTTATTCCCTCTACATTTGCAAGTGTAGAAATCTTTTGTTAAGTAGCCCACAAGTTCATCTACTTTACAAAATGAAGAACTATGAAAAGGGAGTCCTTTCTTGTAAACAATCTATTTGAGGTCAAATGTATAAAGAAAGTTGGAGTGTTAACATTTGCTCTGTCATTCACCCCATGAGAGTGTACAGTTCCCACCATCACGGACTCACATAGGTCACCATGGATACAGTCGCCCCCTCCTTTACCAACAAACCAGGAGCAACAGCTGTTGAACTGCACTAGGGACTTTTGTCACTCTCTCTGCTCTATATTAAAATCTCCTGGTGAGACTATCCAGATAATGTCACAGTTTTTTTAAATAATAGGGGGAAAGCGAAGTGCTAAAATCAAACCTAAACTGTGAAGAGCAAAGAGCTAAAATTAAATTTAAACTGTGAAGCAAAATTCAAAAAAATAAAAAGAAATAACAAGTAGGACCAGAGTCATAGTACAATGGGGGAGGGAGCTCCTTTTCATTGCCTCCCCACCAACACTGATTATTTCCAGTCTTTTTTATATTTCCAGTTTTTTATATATCTGACTCAGTAGTGTCACATGATATCTAATTGTTTATTTGCATTTCTTTGATACTGTATCACTGTATCACTGTCTTCCTGGTCATCATCGATTTGCTCGAGCGGGCACCAGTAACATCTCCATATGTCCTGTCTCATGCTAGTAGAGCCCAAGGGCACCTGCTTGCTCCAGGAACATAAAGAGCCTCAAACCATTCCATCAGGTCATGGGAATGAGGTCTATAATTGTTACTGGTATTTGGCATAGCAAATACGACAGATCGCTTGCCCAGGCTCGCCGTGCGGGTGGCATTTATTGATGAACCTCTGCTGTATGAGCCGGGCTGTGATAGGCTGGTCTGCTGGGTGGATTTCTGACGAGGGGGAAGTTGGGATGTGGAAAATGGAGGCCCTCATGGAGTGGGGGAGGGGGTCGTTTGGCTTGTTGCGAGGCTCTGCTGGGGTGGCGGGCCAGGGCTAGAACCCGCCATCCCTCCCCGGCGCCTCGTGAGTGGCTGGGCACAGGGAGAGCCAGTAGCAGCTCTACCCCATGTCTGTGAGTCTCTTACAGAGATGTAAATCTTCTATTAATTTAATTGAATGAATACTTCACATTAAGCACTATCTATATTTAATTCTCCAAAACTACAGCAAAATTTGAGCTAAGTGTAGAGGCAATGGTAAGAGAAGGATATAGAAATCATTTTAAAACTCTGAGTGAATATACAGTACTGTGAGAAATTGAGATGACTGATTTCAATCTTTGTTTTGTTCTGCACTTAGGGATCACTCTTTTTTTTCTTTTTTAAACTTCTCTTTGTTTAATTTTTTTCAGGTTTCCCACTTTGTTTTTTTTTTTAATTTTTTTTATTTTTACAATTACAAAGATATACAATTAAAAAGTTCATATTTGGGTTTTGGTCATACAGTGTTCCAGCACCCATCCCGCCACCAGTGCCCATCTCCCACCACCACCGACCCCGGTTCCCTCCCCCTTCCCCAGCCCTCCTCCATGGCAGGTTATTTCTTTCCCTTTCTCTCTCTTTCTCTTTTCCTTCCCCTCCAGACTATGGATTACAGAACATACATTAAAGGGTTGTCACGTGTATCTTTTTGCCTCTATTTAATGCTCAGTTCTAGGTTGGCATTAGTACCCTCGACAATTGTTAGCACCCTGTTCCATTTTCTGTCTTACCTAACCTCTGACTCCCACACGTTTGTGATAATTTCCACCTTCGACAAGACCCCCTGATATATGTTTCACTTGACCTTGGATATTGGTATCATAATATGTACATATATATTTATGTTATGCAGATAAATGCAGTCATTGTGTATCTGTCTCTCTCCTTCTGGCTAATTTCTCTCAACATAATCTTCTCCATGTCCATCCATTTATAGGCAAATTTTATAGCTTCATTTTTCCTAACAGCTGCATAGTATTCCATTGTGTAGATGTACCAAAGCTTCTTTATCCAGTCATCGATTTTTAGGCACTCTGGCTGCTCCCAGATCCTGGCTATTGTGAATAATGCTGCTATGAACATAAAAGTAGGGATGGTGTTTCCTCTCTGCGTTTTTTTGGTTTCCCAGAGTAGATTCCCAGGAGTGGTATGGCTGGGTCAAATGGGAGTTCAATTTCTAGTCTTTGGAGGAATGTCCATATTGTTTTCCAGAAAGGCTGTACCAGCCGGCATTTAGGGATCACTCTTGGTGAGCTCATATGGGATGCTGGGACTTGAACCCAGGTTAGCTGCGTGCAAAGCAAACACCCATCCTCTGTACTGTCTGTCCCCAGCTGATTTCAGCTCTTTCAACTAACACAGATAATATTTTTAATCATCCACTGACTTACACAGCAACACACTTTCTCTTAAGAAGGCACCACATGCCTTTTACTTCTTCCAACACAGCATCTTAAAATATGATGCTCAAACTCATCTGGTGCTGTAAATTAACAGAAGAGAAAATTAAGTAACAGGAAAAGAAAATAAACCAAAAAAGAACTGTGCCATCTTAACACCTTGGCCACAAATGGCAATGTATTCCATACCTGTCAAAGACAATCTTACCAAGAATCATAACAATGGAATCCATTTCTTCTCTCTATAAATGGTGACTGCTCCCAAATATGCCTGGCACTGTTCTAGGTGCTGGAGTTTCAAAACAAGTGACAATAAACACACTTTCATATGCCTAGTGGCCTTCCAGGTGTCTTATTTAGGGGAAGTGTCTATTCATCTCCCTCACCCCCTATTTTTTTTTGTTTATGGATTTCTGTCGTTGAGCTTTGTGTTTTACTTATATTGGATGCTAGTCATTTATCTAAACCATGTTCACATTCTTCTTGAAACAGCCCCTTGCTAATGAATGACTAATACATTGATAGGAAGGCCAAGATCTTCTGTCTCTGAAAAACCTCCCACCAATGAATGCTAGTTATTTTCACCACATAAGGACTCCTCTAAAAAAGTATTCATTGCTCTAGGGTTCCCCAAGGACTGATTGAATTTTTTATCTGGTAAATATCTGGGATCCTCTTGCATATTCTGCCCTTCCCTTTTTGCTCTACATATCTACCTCTCTGATGAAACTCTTTATCTGTAACTCGAGAGACCCTAAGTGCCATGTTTTAGGTGTCATCTTCACAATGCTACCTGCTTTAGTATTTTTCCAGAACCATTGCTTAATACCATACCATCATTTATTTCTCCCATGTATTAATTTTCATACAATCAGCAGTAGATAAAAATTCTTTTTTTTAGCACCTCCTCAACACAGATTGTTCCTAGTTTTGTTTTGTTTTATGTGCCATTCTTACTGATGTGATATACCATTGGAAACACCAACAGAAAGATATAGATATATAGGTAATATATTTATATATATAGATTAAAAAACTTAGAAAAATCAACAAAAAAATTACCAAGAAACAGAAGAGGAAATGAGCAGACCCTTCTCTGAAGACAGAGGAGTGGCCAAGAGTTATATGAGAAAGTGTGCATTATCACTTATCAGGAAAATTCAAATCAAGACAATAGTAAAACATCATCTCACACCTTTATCTTATATGATGAGTGCAAATACTTTCTTCCATTGCGTTATCTGTCTTTTCGGTTTAGCCTATGTTTCTTTTGCCATGCATAAGTCCTTTAATTTGACATAGTTCCATTTGTTTATTTTTCCAATGACATTATATCATAGAAAACACTTTGAAGTCCAAGTTTCTGAGTCTTCTGCTAATGTTTTCTTTGATGTACTTTATGGATTCTGGTCTTACCCCAAGGATTTTTATTCACTAGGAACTGAGTTTTGTGAGATATGGATCCAGTTTCATTTTTACATGTGATTATTCAGTTTTTCCAAAATATTTATTGGAGAGGTTATCCTTACTACTCTTCATCTATCCACCTCCTTTGTTAAAAGTTATTTGTCACTAGATCAAGGAATTTGTCCTTTGGGTTGATTCTTAAATATTGAAGAAACACAGAAATCCTTCCCAACAGCTTCTATAAAACCAATGTTATACAAACATTACTCAAAGCAGAAGGGGAAATTTTCAGAACAATCTCCTTGATGAGCATCAACACAAACATTCTCAACAAAATCTTCACAAACCAGGAGAACATCATCAAAACATACCATCAAAAGATCAAATACCATGATCAAGTTGGATTCATTCCAGGCATGCAACGATGGTTTGACAGACATTAATCAATTAATACAATACAATAATAATATCAATTGATGTAGAGAAAGCTTTAACAAGATCCAACATTCACTCATGATAAAAATTTTAAAACCCTCAACAAGATAGGGTAATGGGAACCTTCCTCAAGATAGTAGAGGCCATCTATAACAAGCCCACTTCATATTTCAAGTGTCCAGATATAAGTCCATGTGCTAGAGAATATATCCAAAGAGCTATCCTGAACAGGGGTTACCTGAAATAGATTGTCGGGATTTAAAATCTGAAACTGGAAAACTCAAGAGGCAGAAATGGCAAAATAATCAGGAACGGTCAGAAAGTAAAAAAACCAAGCCTGGGTAAATCCCTGAAACAATAGCTGTGTCCTGGGCAGAGTGTATGAAGGAAAGAAACAAGTGACAATTTGATACCAACAGAAAACTTTAAAAAGAGGTTTATTTAGGCTTGCAATTTGATCTGTCTTGTACCTTTTTGTTTGACAAAAAAATTTTCCAGAATCTGAAACCTGAGATTTCTAAATGAAAACTTACCAGTTCCTTTGGCACCATTTTTACCCACGAGTCTTAATTTCTCTTTGGTTTCTTCTAAACTTTTTTTTCCAAGAACTTTCTTCTAACTATTGATAGTGTTTAAAGCTCTCTATTACTTTTCACTAACAGTATCTTCCTAATTCAAGTCTATGTTACCAGTACCTTAAAAGCTATTTCTTAGATAGGAAAATATCTTTTAATGATTTTCCTACTTTTGGTTTGCTCTCCAAGCCTGCATTCGCCCCTTGAACATGTGTCTTCATTTGTGTCTGTTTCTTTGCTTGCTTATTTCCACTCTGGAGATGCCTGTGCTCACTCTCAAACCCTCTTTCTCCTCTCACATCTTTCTAAATAAGTTTTGGGGTGAAAAAAATTTGCCTTTTTACAAAGAAAAAAAAACAAAACACACCTTTTGTTAGAACAATGTCTGACTGAAACCCAATCACAAACAGCTTTGTAATGGTCTATCTGATGGTGATTTAATAAATTTTAAAAAAAATTAAATACCCACTTCTTTCACCTCCCTAATTTTTTTTACTCCATTCAACCCTCCAGAAAGATTGCAAGAATAAAATTCTAAGCCATTTCTACTATTGTATAAGTAGCATGGCAGAGTGCTCTGTGCATGGGCAATGAAGTCAGATACAACTAAGTTTTTGAAAACTACTTTAGAGAGCTATGCCTTACCAGCACTGTGAGTACACACGTCAGTTATACCTCTGTTGGGGGCATAGCCAATGGTGGCTAGGGCTCACTCCAAGCTGTGTCCAGGGACCACTCATGGAGAATCTTCAGGAACATCATGTGGTGCTTGGACCAAACTGGGTCATCCTTGTGCAGGGCAAGCATCTCAACTATTGTACTGTCTCTCTGGCCTATTCTTACATTTTTAAGGTTCAGATTTCCATGTAGAAAAGAGACTAGAGGAAAAAACACTAAGTGCATTTTGAGGGGGGGGTCACACCTGGAGACGCTCAGGGATTACTCCTGCCTCAGGAATTACCTGGTGGTGTTCAGGGGACCTTATAGGATACCAGAGATCAAACCTAGGGTCTGTCGTTGGTGCAAGGCAAATGCCCTACCTGCTGTGCTATAGCTCGGCCTGCATTTTATTTTAAAGGAATATGCATAACTAGGTACTGGCACCTTCCCGAGCCGCAACAGTATTCCAGCCTTGATGGTTCCCTTCGCTAGCCCTCTAAACCATATGATATTGTTCTTCACGCTGACACAGAACTTGATCATACCTATGGACCACCTAACTTATTCTGCCTAAATCTTATACTGGTATGTTTAGATATAATTGTTATTTTGAATATTCTTTTTCCTCTCTTAGAACACCTCCAGGACAAAAGATTGTTTCTTATTTATCTTCCTACCTCCTTGACAAATAGTATCATTACGTCATACAATATGAACTCTATGTCTACTGAGTTGAGTTGTATAATTTACATGACTCATTCGACTTTTAAGATAAATATTTTATTTTGGTATAAGAATCCAAAGTCACAAGCGGAACAGAGTCATATTATACATACAATATATCTCCCTAGGGACCAAACATGGGCCTTGAAATTGTATCACTGTTTGATTAGTTTGTGTCACTGACTGAACATCTAGCGTGAACACAAATGGTTATAGCTGAAAAAGACTTGGGACCCCAGGATAGTAATGCCTAGTCAAGCGCATCATTACACGTGGGGAGGAGCCCAGTACTATGCTATGGCGCAGAGAGACTCAGGACAGGCTTCTTAAACTTTTTCCAGGCGCAATCCTTTTCAGGTGAGAAATGTTGCATAAGCCCAGTACAAAGGTATATATAATAAGTATGCAAAATAATTTGATAATAAATTTAAAATATGCCAAATACCAGTAACAATTATAGACCTCATTCCCATGACCTGATGGAATGGTTTGAGGCTCTTTATGTTCCTGGAGCAAGCAGGTGCCCTTGGGCTCTACTTGCAAGAGACAGGTCATATGGAGACGTTACTGGTGCCCTTTCGGAGCAAATCTACGATGAATGGGAAGACAGTGATACAGTGATACTTGTAAATTAATTTGTAAAGTTACACAACCCCAGGCAAAGAGGTAGTACAGGGGTAAGCAAGTTGGAGGTCTGCCTACAAGTGGCAGACCTTGATTCAATCCCTGGCAATGTAAGTATGGTCCCCAAAATACCGGCCAGGAGTGATCACTAAGCACAAAGGCTGGGATACAGCAGGTGTAGCCCCAACCCCAAACCAAGTTGCCCAACCCCTTATGTAAAGGCACAGCTCCGATAGCTGCAGATTGGAGGCTAAGTGGTACTCAGTTGGGCCGCCAGCTGCATGACCGAGAGCGGAGATGAGTGACAGCCCAGCGGGTGGGGCCAGTCAGAGTGTGACTCTGGAAACTGCCCTTCTTATGCAGCAGTAAGTAGATCTAAGGA
>JAJIBD010010472.1:0-60666 GCA_021461705.1 Cryptotis parvus
CCTGGTTGCTTCAGCTGAGCAGCCCTGAAACACTGGGGATTGAACTCATCCTGATACATGCCAGACATGTGCACTGGCTCTTTGAACAATCTCTTCTCCTAGTATGAGTGCTTAAAGAAAAAATTGTCATGAGGGCCATATATGTCATTGCTGGGCATCTGTCACCCTAGATAATTCTTGAATAAGGATGTTGAGGTCCAGAAGCTTGCCAAGGGTACCCAGTTGGTAATAGACTGAACAAACTGGAACCAGTTGCACGAAGGGCAGGTGCCCCTAACCCCTCTCTAGCCCTGCTTTTTTGTTTTCTTTTTCCCAAACCTTGCCTTATCACAAGCATGTTAATTACCTGGTGGTATTTATCTGATTTAGACTGGTTTACTGATTTGGATCTATTATCAGTGAATTTAAATTTTAAAATTGAACTTTTTTCTTAGTTCCTTAGTCATTAAGGTCTAATAATAAAGCTCAACACTTACTGACTGTGCCAGCCTCTATACTTGTGTCTTTTTTAGATCTTTAATCACAGCAAAACTTTGTGGTAGGTAATATTCTGTCTGTCTAAATTTTTAGACACACCTGGCGTGCTCAAGGATTATTCCTGGCTCTGCTTGGGAGTGACCCCCTGGTCGCAGCCTGGGTACCATACATGTTGCCGGATTATTAAACTGGGATCGCTGCACGCAAAGCAAAGCATCTTCCCTTCTGTACTATTTCTCTGACTATTACTCTCGCTTAATAGATGAAGCATTCATTTTTGAATGGCGAGCCACCGCCAGTGGTGCTCAGGGACTGTTCCTGACCGTGCTGAGGGAGTGACCTACTGGCGGTGCTTAGGGGACCATGTGTGATCCTGGTACTTCAGAGAGGTTGGAGGAGGCAGGGCAATGCCTTGACTTCAGTATTATCTCTCTAGCTCCTGGATGAAAAAAAAGTATCTTTTGGTTTTTTGGGCAACACCTTGAGGGGTTGTTTCTGACTCTGCACTCGGGAATACTCCTGGTGGTGCATAGGGGACAATAGTTCTGGGGACCAAACCCATTTCAACCACATGCAAGTCAAGCACCCTACTCGCTGTTCTGTTGCTACAGACTCTACGTGAAAAATTCTTCAGATGGAGATCCTTTTTGCCCAAAAAGATCCTCCCAGGCATTTCAGTTTTTTTTCTTTTTTCTTTTTGGGGCCAGTCCCGTGATGCTCAGGAGTTACTCCCGGTTCTGCACACAGGAATTACTCCTGGCGGTTCTTGGGGGATGCCATATGGGATGCCAGGAATCGAACCCAGGTTGGCCGCATGCAAGGCAAATGTCCTACCCAGTGTACTATCGCTCCAGCCCCTCTTTAGTGGTCTCTAGGCGAGCTTATAGAAGATCAAGACTCTGAGTATAGAAGGAATACTTACAAATATAGTTAGCGTTTTTGTACCAAAGTGATGGTTCCGGTTGGTTTATATGAGGAATACTAGCTTTTTTAATTATTTTTTTTTTTTTTATTTTTTGGGTCACACTGGGCAATGCTCAGGGCTTACTCCTGCCTCTGCACTCAGGAATTACTCCTGGCGGTGCTTCGGGGACCATATGGGATGGCGGGATCGAACCTGGGTTGACTGCATGCAAGGCAAACGCCCTACCTGCTGCTATTGCTCTGGCCCCAGGAATACTAGTTTTTTTTTTTTTAAAGTTTTTTTTCTTAACTTTTGCTCAATTTTATTTATTTATTTATTTTTTTTTTTTTGCCTTTTTATTTGGGTCACAGCCGGCGCTCAGGGATTACTCCTGGCTCTTTGCTCAGGAATTACTCCTGGCGGTGCTCGGGGGACCATATGGGATGCTGGGGATCGAACCTGGGTTGGCCGTCAAGGTGCAAGGCAAACGCCCCTACCCACTGTGCTATGCGCCCCCCGGCCACCAGGAACCCCGGCGGTGCGCATAGGAGCCGGACGAACCAGGGCCGCCAGGGCGCGCGAGGCAACGCCCGGGGCCGCTCCGCCCCAGGAATACTAGTTTTAATGCTTGTGTGTGTCCCACCTGTAACTGGTATTCAAAATGAGACACTCTTAATACAATTTGATATAATTGTATATTACAGTAGTGTTTCCCAAAGTGGATAGATATTACTGTTCCCTGGGGATCCTGGTTGAATGGTGTTTGAGTATTCATATATATATGGATGTATATATATTGGGTCACACCAGGCGATGCTCAGGAGTTACTCCTGGCTCTTCACTCAGGAATTCCTCCTGGCGGTGCTCAGGGGACCATATGTGATGCCGGGGATGGAACCTGGGTTGGTTGCATGGAAGGCAAACGCCCCTACCCTCTGTACTATTGGTCCGTCCCCTGAGTATATATTTAGGAGACTTTTGGACCCCACTTGGCAGTACTCAGGGGTTACTGCTGGCAGTTCTCGGAACCATATGCAGTGCTAAGGTTTGAACTGAGGTCTGTTGCTTCAAAGATAAGAGCTTTAATCCCTCCTTGTAGTCTCTGCAGGGGTATAGCTCAGCAGCATTTTTTCTTCTTCTTGTATTTGTCTTTTTTGTTTTGGTGCCATATCTGGTGGTGCTCAGATCTTACTCCTGGCTCTGAGCTCAGGAGTCACTTCTGGTGGAGTTGGGGAACCTACCATGTGGGGTATTGGGGATTGAACCTGGGGTGGCCGCCTGAAAGGAAAGTGGCTGTACTATCTCTCTGCCTCCAATAGAGCACTTCTTGCCTGGTATGAGGCCTTAGGTTTGATCCCAGACACTGCAATGGGTTCAACATGAGCTTTGCATTTGGGTTGCCTGGATTTGGTCCCTGCCAACACATGGTCAGCAGGACCAAGGCAAACACCCTTCCTAATGCACTCCCTGGAGCTCTTCCCCACGGGCCACCCAAGAGCAGACAAAAATTTTAAATCATAAAGACAAGCATTGCACAAATAGTGGAATTATAACAGGAATTTTTTTTATGCTTTTTGGGTCATACCTGGAGATGCTCAGGGGTTACTCCTGGCTCTGCACTCAGGAACTACTCTGGCGGTGCTCAGGGGACCATATGGGATGCCAGGGATCGAACCCAGGTCTGCCGGGTGCAAGGCAAACGCCCTACCCGCCTGTGCTAGCTCTGGCCCCCATATAACAGGAATATTTAAAAAATATTTTTTATTATACCACCGTGCGATATACAGTTACAAAGATGTTCATATTTGGGTTACAGTCATACAGTGTTCCAGCACCCATCCCTTCACCAGTGCCCATTTCCCACCATTAATGTCCCTGATTCCCTCCCCCTTCCCCTAGCCTACCTCTGTGACAGGTTTATTATCTCTTTCTCTTTCTCTAGCTCTCTTTTTCTCTTCCTTCTCTTACACATTGTGGGTTGCAATACATACATTTAGAGGTTATCATGTGTGTCTTTTTGCCTGTATTTAATGCTCAGTTTTAGGTTGGTATTAGCACTTTCCACAATTATTAGCACTCTGTTCCCTTCTTTGTTTTACCTAACCTCTGACTCCCACACGTTTGTGTAATTTTCACCTTTGACAAGACCTCCTGATCCATGTTTCACCTGACCTTATAACAGGAATGTTGAGAGCTGGGTGACTACATTTGGTACTACTGTTAAGCAGGGTGCAGAGAATCTTTAGGATGGTTGACTGGGTAGGAGAAAAGGCCCAGACTTAAGTTTCATTTTTTGGGTAGTTTTATGTCTAATTTAGAAGCTAAGATTTTAGTTTTGTTTTTGCTTTTTGTGGGGCCAAACTCAGCTTAATTCTGGTTCTGCACTCAGGTATTACTCCTGGTGGTGCTTGGGATGCTGGGAATTGAATCTGGGTCAGCCACATGCAAAGCAGACACCCTACTCAATGTACTCTCTACAGCCTCCAAAGCTAAGAGTTTTGTTTTATTAGGTTATTTCTCTGGTCTCAGTTTATACTATTTCAAATATTAGTTTAGGGCTAATTAAAGTGAAATAAAAAGAGAAAAATTTACATATAACTCTTAAGGAATTAAACAATTTGATTCCCTTAGGTGGGATGTACTTCCTAGTTTTAGAGTTCTTCCATAATACTGTACCATATCTAAATGCCAAATTGTGGGATGTGGTGATCTCAGAGCATGAATTTCAGAAACTAGTCATATGTTTCAAAAGAACATTGTATTTCAAGGACAGAGGAAAATGGAAAAGCAGCTTTCTCATCTAATAACATTTATTTATCTATATCTGTCTATCTATATTTATCTATCCATTCATTCATTAATTCATCATTCATTCATTCATTCTGCTCTTTTGGGTCACACCTGGCCATTCTCAGGGGTTACCTCCTGGCTCTGCACTCAGGGAATTACTCCAGGGATGCTGGGGATTGAACCCAGTTTGGCCATTTGCAAGGCAAACGCCCTACCTACTGTACTATCACTCCAGTCCCTAATACCACCTTTTTATGGAAGATAACTATTTATAAACAGTTAAGCAAGACATCTGATCGTCAGATGAAAGGGGTTTTTCAGAGTGAGTAATGAAAAAGTTAGTATTCTTTGGTGAAAATGTTTATCAAATTTATGGTACAACTGAGAGCATTAGAAGCTCTTTTATTATGATACTAACTTTTACCAAAATGATGGCTCATAGTTTACTGAGATTAGTTTGGACTGATGTGGTCTGTAATGACATCAGGAGGCAGTTAGAAGGGGAGATTGATTTTTTCTTGTTTGTTGGGGTCTGAATCCAAGGCTTCTGACATGAAAGGCAAGTGCTCTACCACTGAGCTTCATTCCTGATCCTGTTTCTAAATACACACTGCAGGGGATTGAGCCTGGGCCTTCCAGGGCAAAGCATGTGCTCCAAGCCTTACTGCTATCTCCCTCACCCTAAATGGAGTTTACTGTGAGACGAATGGGTAGGGATTGAAGAGGCAGAACGGAGGGGGATGGGTTTGCCGGCCAGGGCAAGGCAAAAGAGGTACACTGAGACTGAAAGAAAATTTACGTCATTGATTGGATCCAGGAATAATAATAGTTTATGGATTAGCAAGAGATAAGATTAGTGAGGCAATGCTCAGTCAGATTATGCATAGTTTTGAAAGTTATGATGAGGAATTTGTGTTTGATCTTGTCAGCAGTTTAGAATCACTGAAGGTTTATAAGTAAGGCAGTGACTTGATAAAGCTGGAGTCACTGACCCATTAGCAAAAAGTATTATATAGATCATTAGAAAATAAGATAGTTCAGGATGTTTTTTGTAGAGACTTGGGTGTGAGCAGTACCTTGACCTGAACTTAGTGAATTTAAAGAGAAATTTTGAAGAAAGAAGAACTAATACTTGAGTAAAAATAATGAATAAAATAAAATAATGTTAAGCTGTGATTGGTAGAATTGGAAAAGTTTGTGATATGCTTCATAATTACTGCTATGTTACTCTACATCCAGGCATGCATTTTGTTGAAACACTGAAATATCCTTGAAATTACCAAGGAAGCACTCATTTGAGCAAAAAAAAAAAAAACAGTACATTTCAGACCACTAAACATTGCGTAAGTTCTTAGTTATGGAAATTGTAACCTAAATTATTACTAGACTAGCTATCAAGAGAAGAGGAATTTTTGGAATGCATTTGTTACTCTAGAATTTTTTTTTTAAAGCAGAATTTGTCCTATAGTATATTAACAGCATTGTGACAATAACCTGTTTTACCTTAGGTGGTTTAATTTATATAATGATATTGATTGAAATAGCCTTCTAGTTTCTGTCATTGTAACATTTATAGGAGAATTTAGTATCTAATGATTGTTCGGTGTCCACTTTGTAGGAGTTATCTGCCCTAAGTTTTCAACTATGTGAGATGGGCACCATCTTTTCCTGCTTTACTGATGAGAAAGTAGTGTTGTAGGGGGACTGGTTGGACTCCAGGTCATGGACATCAATCCTGTGCCCTTTCTCCTACTCCATTCTTTGCTTAGCTGGCAGAAGAATAGTAATTTAATGGATCAGTTGAGATAATTAATTTGCCAGCAATTTAAATCAAGAGACATGCTATCCAAATATTAACTGCTGTTCTCTAGCTTTTTATACCGTCTACCTGTGAGTTCAGGAGTGGTTGAAAAGACCAACTATGATCTGTAGCCCCAATTCTAGTCAGTGACATTTATCTTTTGAATAATAGTCCCTCAGATCCTCATTCTTTCTTAGAGATCTCAACACATCTTAAACAGCATATCAAAAATAAATGTTCGGAACTGGAGCGACAGCTCAATGGACTGAGTGCCTTCGCTGCCGTGAGAGGCCCAGGTTTGATCCCTAGCACCACATGGTCCCTCTGAGCACCACTGGGAGCAACCCACAGGCATATCGAGAATAACCCCTTACTACCCAAACACACACAGAAAAAACTCCCGAAGGGTGTGGGGAGGGCTAGAAAGGGGAGAAAAAACCCCAAAACCCAAAGCAACAATACCAAACCCCCCAAATGTTTGATTTGGAAAACAAACATTATAATAGAGTTCAGAAAATGGATAGTTTTGACATAATTTTTTTTCATCTTTTTAATTGTTTTTTTTTTTTAAAAATTGTAGTTTGGGTGCAATGGATACAGAAGTGGTTTTTTTTTTTTTTTTTTTTTTTTTTTTGGGTCACCCCCGTGACGCTCAGGGGTTGGTTACTCCTGGCTCTGCACTCGGGAATTATCCTGGCGGTGCTTGGGGATCATATGGGATGCCGGGATTGAACCCTGGCCGGCGAGGGCCACCGGCCGCGTGCAAGGCAAACGCCCTACCCGCTGGGCTATCGCCACGGCCCCTAATTTTTATGGTTTTGATGTCAAAGTGTCTGTTCCTTTACCACCAGTGTGCCTGGGACCCTCTTCCACTGCCCTTGTGTCTCTTCTTTTCTGACTCTTCTTTCCTCTTCCCTCACTGTTTGGTAATCTCAAATTTGCAAACAAAAGCAGGGTTGTCATCATTTGATATTGTCTATTCCGTTGTTTTGTTTTCTGTATGCCACAGGTGAATGAAATTGTATATTATTTGTCCTCCCTTTGATTTACTTTTGCATTAATAAGTTCCTTCTAATCCATCCAAGTTTTAGTGAACTATAAGATTTAATCTTTTCTAATAGTTGCACCCTATTTTACTGTGTATATATCATAACTTATTTTGGGGGCTGGGGAATGGCCACACCCCCCCTGCGTTCAGGGCTTAATCCTGGGTCTGTGTTCAGGGATCACTCCAGATGGGCTCGCGCATTGCAAGTGACCCGCATGCTGTATTTCTCTCTGGCCCAATATACCATTGCTTTTTTCTGCATTCATCTGTCATTGAACTTTTTTTTTCTTTTTGGCTTACACCCGCAACACTCAGGGGTTACTCCTGGCTCTTTGCTCAGGAATTACTCCTGGCGGTGCTCGGGGACCATATGGGATGCCAGGGATCAAACCCGGGTCGGCTGCGCGTGAGGCAAACACCCTACCCGCTGGTCTATCGCCCGCCCCGTCATTGAACACTTAAATTATTTCTGTATCCTAGCTCTTGTACTTACTACTGCAGTGGGAATAGCTGTGCACATATCTTTTTTTTTTTTTTTTTTTTTGCTTTTTTGGGTCACACCCGGCGATGCTCAGGGGGTTTCTCCTGGCTCTGCACTCAGGAATTACTCCTGGCGGTGCTCGGGGGACCATATGGGATGCCGGGATCGAACCCAGGCCGGCACAGGCCGCCGCGTGTAAGGCAAACACCCTACCCGCTGGGCTATCACTCCAGCCCCCACATATCTTTTGAACTAATGTTTTTGTTTCTTGGGATAGATCGGCAAATAAAATTGAATCTTTCAGGGGCTAAGCATGAGCTCTGATCTTACCATACTTGTTGATCAACTGCATATCACTGGGGTGATCCACAGGTCCCCTGAGCGTTGCTTGGGAGGCACACCCTCTTCCGCCAAATCTTTAGCCTTCTTCATGTTGATCATAATTTATTGTACTCCCCTGACCCCTTAGTATCTGTAACCCTCTCCCTCTTCACTCCAGCTGTTGCTACTGGGTCTGTGGCCAAACCTGTGCGCAAATGTGAGTGAGCTGTAGGTTTTTTTTTCAACATTTCCTCTCTGAACCCAAAAAGAAAACAGAGTTTTGGGACAGTGAATATTATTATTCCTTTTTGCTGATTGAATAATCTATAACTCCTAAATCAAGGGGGAGTAATCAAGGTAATCCTGGTCTTTCACTTTCCCTCCTAGACCATTTTTTTTTCTTTTTTGGGTCACACCCGCGCATGCTCAGGTGCTTTTCCTGGCTCTTTGCTCAGGAATTACTCCTGGCGGTGCTTGGGGGACCATATGGGATGCCGGGATCGAACCCGGGCCGGCACAGGCTGGCCACGTGCGAGGCAAACGCCCTACCACTGGGCTATCGCTCCAGCCCCCCTAGACCATTTCTTGGTCTTTGGCCCTTGGCTCCTAATTTTCAAAGCCCCCTGCCATCTGTTCTCACCACTTTGTTCATTGACTTTCAGGATTTCTCCTTTATCTAGTACCTCTTAAAAAAGACAATTTTTTTCCTAGAATTTTTACTCTTGAGACTTTCCTTTTTAGATTATAGATGCACAGAAATCTATCCTAAAAATAAATCCTCTTGATTTTTCTCTTAGAGTTACTGGCATGTTTTTATTTTACACTTGAACTTAAAGTTATTTAAAGTCACAACTGAGGGGCTGGAGCAATAGTCTAGCGGGTAGGGCATTTGCCTTGCACACGGCCAGCCTGTGCAGGCCCGGGTTCGATCCCCTGGCATCCCATATGGTCCCCGAGCACCGCCAGGAGTGATTCCTGAGTTCAGAGTCAGGAGTAACCCCTGAGCATTGCCGGGTGTGACCCCAAAGGCAAAAAACAAACAAACAAATAAAGTCACACTGAAGCAAGACTTGCTCTGAAGCAAGTCTTGCCACTCTGCTCCGGGGCTGCTTCTAGCAGTGTTCAGGGAACTATATGAGATGCTGGAGTCATACCTGGCCTTCTCACATCTCTCCAGCTCCTCAGATTCTTTTTTTTTAAATAGGGGGTTCCCCCACCATCAAGGGATTATGGGGGAGCCTGAGGTCACTCCTGAATATGTTCATTTGATGCATTGGTGTGTGACCCGGAGGCATGATGCTCACCTGGATCTGGTGTTGGTCAGTGTCCATAAAGCCCACCTTGGTGGTGCTTGGAGGTATCACCTGGCAGGGTATCACCGATGACAACTGGGAATGCAGGGGAGGAAACATGCCAGGGATCAAGCCCATTATTTCAGACTTTTTTTTGGTGGGGTCACACTTGGTGGTGTTTAGAATTTACTCCTGGCGCTGTGCAGGGATCATTTCTGGTGGTGTTTGGTGGAATCATGCTGGGGATCAGACCCAGGTTGATCCCAAGTGCCTTATCCACTTGTACAGCCTCTCCCCCCATCAAGCATTTTTTTTAAATAAGTCTTTTCCTTTTCACCCGCTACATTCCGTCTTTAAGACCCCACCACTTTACTGTAAATGCCCTTTCCAAAAACTCAGTATCCATGAATTGAGGCATTTTCATTGTCTTTATATTTCTTAATTGTGCTATAGCTAAATCTTTGATCATCTACTGCCTTAAACAATAGATGATAAACTTGACTCTCTCTCTCTCTCTCTCTCTCTCTCTCTCTCTCTCTCTCTCTGTCTGTCTCTCTCAGTTAAAATGATGTGTTTGGGGGCGCGAGCGTAGCCCAGCGGGTAGGGCGTTTGCCTTGCACGCGCGGCCTAGGCTGGCCGGGTTCGATCCCGGCATCCCATATGGTCCCCTGAGCACCGCCAGGAGTAATTCCTGAGTGCAGAGCCAGGAGAAACCCCTGAGCATCGCCGGGTGTGACCCAAAAAAGCAAAAAAAAAAAAAAAAAAAATGATGTGTTTGGTTCCTACTAGACTGGTAAGGCTGTTTTGCCAGGAACTTGGCTGGTTGTTGCACTCCAGTGATCATCTTGTGGCCTGTACTGACTAGCAGAGAAGGCGTGGAGCAGGTTGGCACTGTGCATCTTAATAGTGCTTTGTACCCTGTGGACTTTTAAGTAAATAATTCATTTTACTTGCCAGTCTTTCTGTTCTCTATTTTCCTGATTCCCTAGTCCTGTTGTGGCTTGTATATGGATTGTCCACTTCTGGTGTTGACTTCTGGTTAAATACTATTATGTATAAAAAACAGCCTAAGAACTTTTCTAGAACACACTTTAATTAAAAACAAGCAAAAGAGCAGCCAGTTCTTAGGCTGGTAGGGAGCCTGGGGGGGTTACTTCTGGCCATAATTGGTCATCTGGTCTAGTGAATTCAGGGCTGGTCCTGGCAATGCAATGCTCCTTAGGCCATTCACTGCCAAGGATCAAGCTCAGGTCATGTGCCCTGATTCCTGAGCTATCTCCCTGACCCTAGAGTAGACTTTAGTTTGTTTTTATTTTTTGGCTTGCACTTGGCAGTGACTAGATTTAGGTTCATACTCAGGACCATGCAGTGCTGGGAATTGATTTTTTTTTTTTGTCTTTTTTGGGGGTCCCACCTGGCAGTGCTCAGGGGTTACTCCTGGCTCTGCACTCAGGAATTACTCCTGGTGGTGCCTGGAGGACCATATGGGATGCCGGGATCGAACCCAGGTAGGCTGTGTGCAAGGCAAATGCCCTACCATTATCTCATCACTCTGGCCCCAGTGCTGGAAATTGAATTTAGGGCTGCACATGCGTGCATGTGCTCTAGCGCGTTTGAGCCATCTCCTCGGCCCTAGAGATCTTTTCAAAAGATTGATAGAAATTGAGTTCTTTGACAAATGCATGTGAAATTTGAGTTGCATCAAAATCTTTGGGAAGGTTTTAGTGACAGTGACAGTCTTAAATAGGAGTAAGTTATATCTTGTATTTTCATGAAGGTATTCCTGAAAAAAAATCCAGTTCTGTCTTAAGAGAGCAAACTTAAGCTCTGAGAATCTCTGTATAATAGACTTTCCAAGCCCAACTTAATTTGAGTACTATTTATTATGTTATCAGCATACTGTGACAGTTCCCTGGAGATCGTTATTAGGATTTTGACCTGAATTTCCCAGAGTGGTTTTGAAAAAGGGAATAATATGAGCAAATGTGGGTTAGGTTAATACAAATTCAGTAGAATTAACATGATTATTAACAAAAAGATAACAGGGTTGGGGAAATAGCTCAAGGGGGCTGAGTGCATACTTTGCATACTGAGACCCAGATTCCATCCTCAGCTCCGCATGTTCCTTGGCATTAACTCAGAGTAACCTCTGAGCACACCAGGTATGAACCCCAGCCCACACAAAGTTTGTGGCATAGCACTTTATATGTAAGAACAAATTGCAGTTATAAAATTCAAAATGGTAAAAATAAAAGTTCTCATTAGCAGCAATGTTATGTGGATTATAAATTTACTGGAAACTTTACCATGTGTGCAGATAATGAAACGTGAAATCAATACAGGTGTCCATTTTAAGATTTTTGTGACAGCTTTGAGGCAAAAAATATTTTTATGTGCTTATATTAAAAATAGGTTAAATGACAGCATTACTATTAACGGTAGTAGATGATGACTTTCTATTTTTTGCTGTCACTTAAATATAAACTACCATTCTGTGTTGGTGTTTTTGTTTCTCAGTCATACCTAGGGTGCCTAGGACCTACTCTTGTGCTCAGAGCTCATACCTGGAGGTGCTCAGGGAATCCTGTGGGGATCTAACTGGGCTTAGCTGCAAGCAAGGACTGCATTTTAATCCTGATACTATCTCTCTTGTCTAAGTCACTATTCTGTGATGAATTTATAATACTAGTTTTATTTTTTACTATTTATTGCATTTATTTATTTACTACTCCATAATTCTGAATGTGCCAGGAATCAAACTTAGATCCTTACATCTGTAAAATAAGTGTTTCACTTGCTTTGCATCCCTGGCCTTCAATTTGCTTTCTTAAAGATCCATTTTAGTGACCTTCAATTTTAAATGCACACTTAAAAATTAGATTATGCTGATTTATTAAGCTTTTAATATTATAAAATTTTATAATATTATTATAAAATATAAAATCAGAGACTCACAGACATGGGGGCAGAGCTGCTACTGGCTCTCCCTGTGCCCATCCGCTCACAAGGCACCAGGGAGGGATGGCCGGTTCTAGCCTTGGCCCACCACCCCAGCTGAGCCTCACAAGAAGCCAGACGGACCCCTCCATGAGGGCCGCCATTTTCCACATCCGACTTCCCTCCCATCAGAACTCCACCCAGCAGAAGAGCCTATCACAGCTGGGCTTGTGCAGCCACTTGCGGCCGCACAGTTCATCAATAAATGCTGGAGATCAGAGGTGACTACAAAAGTATCCCACCAGCACGGCAGAGCCTGTCAAGCTACCCGCGTCGTATTTGATATGCCAAATACCAGTAACAATTATAGACCTCATTCCCATGACCTGATGGAATGGTTTGAGGCTCTTTATGTTCCTGGAGCAAGCAGATGCCCTTGGGCTCTACTAGCATGAGACAGGACATATGGAGATGTTACTGGTGCCCGCTCCAAACAAATCAATGATGCATGGGAAGACAGTGTGTGATACAGTGTGTGATATTATAAAATTTTGGGAGTACAGCTTCACATTAGTATATGCTTATAAGTCTCTGCCCCACTACATGGCTCTTTATTTGTTGATAGTTGGCACTATAAAAATGACTCTCTACTTACTTCTCCCACCTCCCTTCCCCTTTCCATCTGCTACCCACCGTATTTTTTCACTCTTAAGTTATTTTTGTTGTGTTTTGCCAGATTGTTTGCATTGGTTATTTATATTCCACATAGGAGTAAAACTATTGGGTAATTCTTCTGCAGCTCTGCGTGAGTGTTATTCCTGTTTTACACATGAAAACAGGCACAGTTAAGTAACTTGCCTGTAGCAGGTTATGTGACTGGGTTTGTGTGATTCCAGAGCCTCTTTTTGCATATAATGTAGCTGTTAAATCTCAGGATGCATTTAGACTGGGAAAAAGTGAAAGGTGGGTGTTGAACATTTGATTAGACTGATGTGTTTGATTTCTTTTTTAGTATATGTGCTGCCGGCGAGCACTGATGTGTTTGATTTCTTAAGCCATGTGCTATAATATACTTCCCATTACATATTAGAAGGATATTATGTTTTGGGAGATTTTTGGGGTCATACCCACAGTGCTGGCTCTGTGCTCAGGAGTCGTTCCTGGCAGTGCTCGGGCCCAGGCAGTGCTGGAGTTCCATCCAGGACTACCTTAACCCTTGTACTCTCTCCCTGGCAAGTACACTAATGGCATACCTCAAAGTTATTAACTTGAGTTCCAGCTTTATAATATTTGTATAAACTTGACAAAGGAGCAATACCTCTCGATGCCTCAGTTTACTTATCTGAAAAAACAGGACTGTACTTCAGGGCATTGTAAGACAAACTAGTTACTTCATGCTTAGATAGCTCCAAGTAGAAATATGATGAATATTGCTAGTTGCTATTTTTTAAAGTACTTTAAGTCAGGACTCTTAAAACTTTCTTCACTTGCTACCCTTTTTCACCCAAGAAAGTTTTATGTGTCCTCGGGTATATAAAGTAGGTATGCATATCAAACATTTACTGAGAGTAAATCATAAATTTTATTTATTTTGGTTTGGGGGCCACCTGGTGGTGCTCAGAGGCTGTTGCTGGTTCTATGGTCAGGATCATTCCTGGTGGTGCTTGGGGGACGATAAATGGGATTGAGATCAAACTGTCGGCTGCAGGCAAGAGAAACATCTTAGCTCACCCTTACTATCTCTTTGACCCTCATAAATTTGTTTTAAAACAAAATGCTTCCACAAATTTCTTATAACCCACACATTTCAGACATGTAGCTACATATAAAGTTGTGACCCACAGTTTAATAAACTAGTCTTTGGGGCTGGAGTGACAGCACAGCGGGTAGGGCGTTTGCCTTGCACGCAGCAGACCTGGGTTCGATCCCCGGCATCCCATATGGTCCCCCGAGCACTGCCAGGAGTAATTCCTGAGCGAAGAGCCAAGAGTGACCCCTGAGTATTGCCGGGTGTGACCCAAAAAAAGCAAAAAAAAGAAAGAAAGAAAGAAAGAGAGAGAGAGGGGGAGGGAGGGAGGGAGGGAGGAAGGAAGGAAGGAAGGAAGGAAGGAAGGAAGGAAGGAAGGAAGGAAGGAAGGAAGCTTTTGGGGCTGGAGCAATACTGGAATGGGTAAGATGATTGCCTTGCACACAGCCGACTTGGGTCAGTCCCTGGCATCTTGATGGTTCACTGGGAACCACCAGAAGTAATTCTGAATAAAGCTGGGAATAACTCCTTAGCATCATTGGGTATGGCCTCAAAACAAAACACAACAGAAAATAAGTGACATTTCTTCAGATAACTGCCTATGAGAGAGCTACGACACAGAAGCGGCTTTCAAGGGCTAGTTCACAGATAAAAAGATGTTGAAAACCACTGCTGTGAAGTCTGGCATATTTTGTTCCATTTTGTCCAAAGGAGTTTATCTAAGGACATCAAAAAAAAATTAAATGGAATACAATTTAGCTGCTTATTTAGGCTGAGAGAGGGGGAAAGTTGTTAGGATTGTCATAACTGTTGCCTCTTGTATAAATAGGATAGACTTGTGGTGTTTGGCATGAGAAGGGAGATCATTCCTAGCTACTCATTTCTCTCACTGGCTGTTGATTCTCTTCCGTAAGCGGGAAGGATGTTCCTGTTTCATTCCTGTATCCTCGTCTAGCCAGCTAGCACGCTGAGAATCAAGGGTTGAAGGGTATCAGATTCTCTAGGAACCGAGAAGTCATTTTAACTTTTCTATGTGGAAAAATTGTAAAGAGTGGGAGATGTGAGCAACCAGTGTGAGCTATTGCTGACAGGTGAAGTTGGTTGAATTCAGATGGATTGAATTCATCTGAATCCGCTCTTGTATCCTGTGTTCGTTTTCTTCAGTTTACAAGGCATTTTAAGGCTCTAAGTGCTTCTGTTTATTTTTATTTACAAGTGATGCACCCTGATACCTCTCACGTGTCAGCTACTTTTACTGCGGTACATACTGCATGACCTCCACATTGTTACACGTAGACCTTGGGCTGACTTAATGAATGGTTTATTTTGCTTCTGTCCCTCAGACTTAGCTATTGTACCTTTGCACATTTCCCTACCGTTTGAAAAAACAGATGTTTCGGGGATGTAACCTTGTTCGACAGTTTGCTTAACTAGGATTTATCTGGCTGTTATCCTTCCTTTATAAACAGTATCTACAGCAGAATGTATATTGTACCTGACCATGAAAAAGAATACTACTGTTAGTCACTGGAAATGCACAGGATAATAATCGAGTATATAGAATGAGGCCTATGTTTAAGATTAATAAAGCACTGTATATAGTGGAAGGTTTAGGATCGGGCAGATCTGAATTTAGTTTCCATTTTACCTTTTAATGCAGTGTGACTTTGAACAAGTTCTTTACTCTCCCTGAATCCTAGTTTTATTATCTGTGAAACTAGAGGTAATAATACACAGTTCTTAGGGTTGTTTTACTTAAATTAGATCACAAGTGTATAGTACCTTGTACTGTGAGCAGTTACTAACCTTTTTAAATTTAGGATGTTATTTATCTCAGATTTAAGATTAAATGAAGACAGTCTGTCATATAGATTGTGTGTGTGTATATGCGTATGCGTGCAGAAAATCCATAGCTGAAATACTACAGGCGGTATTTCTTTGAACGAAACATTAACATGCTGCCTACTCATTCCATCGGTAGCCACTCACTAGTGCTGCTTCAGCAGTCTGATTTCATCTTGCTGAGCTAAGTTAAAGTATGTGCATTCCCCACTGGATTTTTGCTTGATTCATTATTTCCTCTATTTATCCGAAAGTCCAGCCCCTTTTTAAAAAAAAAGACAGAATCATATTCTGCTCATTCTCAACGATGAGTTTGAATTTTACCCCCAGATAAGTGATTTATTCCACTTTGAAATGCCTTTTATGACATGAAATAGAGCATCTTTGCTCCCATTAGCAGACTGGACAGAACCTCTATATATTATTTAGAGCCTAGTTTAGGCCTTTTCATTTAGGAAACTTTTCCTCCTAAGATAGAAATACCTTCTTTATTTTGTGAGTAATTTGTTGTGCTCATCACGCTGCAATTATTTACTTAAACTTGCATCCACTACTGAATGCGAATATTATAGAATATTTCTTTGTATTATCTCTCAGCATTTGACTTCCTCAATAAATATTGAATGAAACCTTGATGCACTCACCTTGTGTAGGCATTTTTCTCTTTCCAGCCTGAATAGCTATCAGTGGGAAAATACACTTGGGTGTCACTATGTTTTAAAATAAAATTAAAACAGTATGCATTGATATAATTCACGCTGTAAGGTGTACAGTTTAGTTTTCAACATATATGAAATAGTTTTCAGCAAGGTTTGTAATCATCTGAATTTCATAATTTTTTTTTCTGCTCTTTGGTCATACCCAGCGTTGCTCAGAGGTTATTCCTGGCTCTACATTCTGGAATTGCTCCTGGCGTTGCTCAAGGGACCATATGGGATGCCAGGGATTGAACCCAGGTCAAGCCGTGTGCAAGGAAAGTGCCCTACCTGCTGTATTATTAATAGCTCCAGCCCCAAGAATATTTTTTAACTTCCAGAGAAAACCCTATACTCACTGTCAAGTCACTCTTTATTCTTTCCTATCTCTGGCCCTTGGTGACTGTAATCTGCTTTTCTGTTTGTAAGGATTTGCTTATTTTGCATACATCGTCTGAATGGAATTATATAGTTGATAGGTTTCAGTGCCTTGTTTCAGTCCCCTCCTGATTTTTTTCAAGATTTATGTTGTTTCAGTACTTCATTTTTGGGTCTGAATAATATTCACTGTGCCCCTTTTTTTGTTTTGATGTTGTTGTTGTTTTGTTTTGGGTCCACACCCAGCATTGCTCAGGGTTTATTCCTGGCTCTTTGCTCAGGGATCACTTCTGGAGGTGCTCAGGGAAGCATCTGAGGTTCTGGGGACTGAACCAGGGCTGTTTTAGTACAAAGCAACTTTGCCTTACCTGCTGTATTCTTACCTGCTGTACTGTATCTTTGACCCACTCAGAGCATCTTTCATTGTGTCTGTGTGTGTGTGGTGCTGGGGATGAACCCAGGTTTCATATGTACAAGGCATATGCTTTAATGCTAAGCCACATCCTTGACTCTTCTTGTGCCTTTATTTTTTAGCTTAAAGTATCCATCCATATCCATCCATCCATCCATCCATCCATCCATCCATCCATCCATCCATCCATCCATCCATCCATCCATCCATCCCACCACACACACCACCACACATCACACCACATCCCCCACCCTCCCTCCCCCCCCTCCCTCCTCTCTCTGTCTCTGTCTCTCTCTCTCTCTCTAATCTATCTAATCTGTGTTTTTGGGTCATACCTGGTGATGCTCTGGGGTTATTCCTGGCTTTGCACTCAGGAATTACTCCTGGTGGTGCTTGGGGACCATATGGGATAGAATCCTGGTCAGCCGCATGCAAAGCAAATGCCCTGCCCTCTGTACTAATGTTTCAGCCTCTAAAAATTTTTTTTCTTGCTTTTTGGGTCTCACCCAGTGACGCTCAGAGGTTACTCCTGGTGGTGGTCGGGGACCATATGGGATGCTGGGGATTGAACCCAGGTCGACCGCATACAAAGCAAATGCCCAACCCACTGTGCTATCGCTCCGCCCCTAAAATTTTATTTATTTTTTCCCCTTTTTATTGAAACACCGTGATTTACAAATTAAAAGGTTTTCATAATACTGCTGATAGAAAGTTTCATACTTAAACACCACTCCCACCACCAGTGTGTTCCCACCACCAACGAACCCTTATTTCCCACCCACCCAATCCCCATGCCTGCTCCATCAGCTGGCACTGATTATATTGACCGCTAAAGCACATACATGGCAATGTTATTGATGAATCCATTTTCTTCCCTATTGTTGGTTATGGAAGAATCTGGCCAAATTCTGTTCTTGAATTTACTTTTTTGAGTTTCTAGAATGTGGTTGGCTCCACTAATTTGATGTACTACTGCACAGCCGCCGACTAGGGTAGAGCTGGATGGCAGCTGCCTACCTGGGCTTGAAATCAGCTGCTCTGTTGTGTGGGGCTCTGGTGAGCCGGGCTTGAAATCGGCTTCTCTCTTGGGTGGGGCTCTGATGAGCTGTGGAATCTGGACATTAAAAATGGCTGCGATTATGGTAAGCGAGTTTCCTCTGGTTGCTTCCAAGGCCCTACTGAGGTGGTGGGCCAAATGTTTTATTTTTTAAAATTTATTGACTCACCATGAGATACAAAGTTGTTCATGATTGAGTTTCAGTAGTGCAGTATAAGAGCACCCATCCTTTTACCAATATAGCTTCCCTCCAACAGTCCCTGACTCCCTTCCCACCCAGCAGCCTGCCACTAAGGTAGACACTGTATTTTTCCTTTAAGGCCCTGTGGTTTGCAGTGTTGTTACTGAGAAGATTTGGTGCATATCACTTTACCTCCTTTCAGCCCAATGATGGTCCCTTTTCTGACCTAACTGCCTTCCCCCCCATGCGACAAGCTTTCTAATAAGGACCAGTTCCTCTTTTGTCTTTGAGTATTCCCCTACAATGTTTATTTCTCACAACTGAATAGGATCACTTTTTTTTCTCCCCTTTTTGGGTCACACCCAGTGATGCTTAGTGGTTACTCCTGGCTCTGCTCTCAGGAATTATCCCTGATGGTGCTATGGGACCACATGGGATGCCAGAGATGAACTCAGGTTGGCCAGTGCAAGGCAAACACCCTACCTGTTGTGTTATCGCTCCAGTCCTGAATGTGATAATTTTGTGTCTGTCTTTCCTCTTCTGTGGAGACTGAAGCGGTCATAGAAGCCCCTAGCCAAACAGGGTGTTCAAACCCAATACAACAAGATCCTTTGTGAGCTGTATTACGGATTCACCACCAGGATCTCACCATTCTACAAAGAAGTGATCATTGATGTCAAAAAAGAGGGGTTCGACAGGGTGATACCATTTCACCAAAACTCTTCAGTGCCACCCTCGAGAACATCATGCGACAATTAGAATGGAAAGGAATGGGAGTGAAGATAGATGGTCAGCAACTACACCACCTCCGCTTCGCTGATGACATCGTTCTAATAACACCAAACATTAGCCAAGCGGCACAAATGCTGGCTGACTTCAACCAAGAATGTGGAAAGATAGGTCTACAGCTGAATCTAAAGAAAACTATGTTTATGAAAAAATGAACTAGTTCCAGAGGCCCCATTCACTCTCAATGGAACAAACATCTCTGAATGCAGCAGTTATGTGTACCTAGGTCGAGAAGTCAACATGATGAACGACCTAAAACCTGAGCTGCGCAGGAGGAAGAGAGTGGCATGGAATGCCTACAAAGGCATTGAAGAAATAGCTAAAAGGACAAAGAACCTCCGGCTCCGGGCACATCTCTTTGACTCCACCATTCTCCCTGCTTTAACATACACCTCAGAGACCTGGGCCCTATGAAAGCAGGATGGGAATGCTATTTGGGTCTCCCTGGAATATCACGCCTCACTCAAGTGAGAGAAGGAATCGGAGTTCCAACCTCTGTCGCTATTCCAGAATCAGGGATGCTGTCTCGTTTGCCAAGGCATTGAAAATCAGATGGGCTGGACATGTAATGCTATTTGGAGACGACCGCTGGACTAGAGCCCTTACTGACTGGATCCCACAGGATGTCTAAAGATCATGTGGCCGCCCACCTACAAGATGGTCAGACTTCCTTGTCAAGACCCTGAAGGAACTGTTTGAGGCTCTTCATATTCCTGAATCAACCAGATGCCATTGGGCTACATTGGCACGTGATAGGGTCCAATGGAAATGTTACTGGCGCCCACTTGAGCAAATCGATGAATAATGGGATTCAAGTGATCAAGTGATCTTTCCTCTTCCATGTGCATCCACGTATCAACAAATTTCATGACTTCATTTTTTCCCTAATGGCTGCGAGAGTATTCCATTGTGTAGATGCACCTTAGCCCTTTGTGTCTTTTGACTAGTTGTGTATCTTTTGGAACAATGGCAAGCAAATCATTGCCCATTGTTTAATTGGTATCTTTATCTGTTTTTGGGGGAGGATGATTGTTATTGAACCATTACGTGTTCTCTGTGTATTTGGCTACATCTTACCAAGTAAAATGTGAAAATACTTTCTGTATAAAATTCTGATTCTATTTGCCTAGATTTTGTGGCCTACCTCTACCATATATGTAACAGAACTAGAGGTCCTGGAGAGAGCACATATAGTTTGACGTGACACTGAAGTTACATTGTTCTAGATGCTTTGGATTACAAGAAAGGTACTGAGCATTTGACTGAGAATTGAGGGAATTTGGGGCTTAGTGCAGTGTTGCCACAGCCAAATATGACTTCATGCATATCAAGTAATTTCTCAGGGTCCTCGTTTTATTTGTTGTTTGCTTTGTTTTATTTTATTTTGGGGCCATACCTGTCAACCATGCTTAGTGCTTACTCCTGGCTCTGCACTCAGGAATCATTCCTGATGGGCTTGGGGAGCCGTATGGGATGTGGGGATGACCCTGGTTGTCCATTTGCAGGGCAGACACGCTCTCCACTGTACTATTGCTCCTGCTTCAAGGGTCTTTGGTTTTTTTGTTTGTTTTTTTAATGTGTAAAGCGAACTATTTTGGAACTAGAGGTTTTTATTTGTGTTTGATTTTAGGGGGACACCTGACAGAGACCTTGTGTGGTGCTGGGGATGGAACCACAGGCCTTGTATATGCAAGACGTGTGGCCAACCACATCCACATCCTCGACCCTGTGGGCTGCATAGTGTGTGAGTTGATTAGGTCTTTGGGGGCACATGCACTTTATTTCCTCTTCCCTTTCCTTTTTCTTTTATTGTTATCATGACCTGGAGTCACACACAGGCTGGGTTTTGGTGCTTATCAAGGGTCATATCTGTTGTTATTTTCCCTTTTTGTAGTGCCCCAGGGTTGGAACCCGGGGCCTGAAACCTGCCAGGCAAGTGCTCTATCTCTGGGCTGTACCAGCAGCCTGGTTGTGGTGCTCCTACACTCAGCCACACTGCTGGCAGTGGTTCACACACTTTTCTCAGTTGTGTTCCTTGAATGCCTACTTACCGGGAGCCGCAGTCATGATGGTGCTGTGTCCACTGATGTGGGAGTGCTCGCTGAGGGAGCACTCGATGTGGGGCTTACACATCTTTAGTTGTATGTGGACATGCTTTTGTTTGCTCTCACACACCTGGCTGTGGTGTGTTGGAGATAGCACAGGTGGTTGTCACGCTGGGATATGAAGCAGCAACAGTCACCAAGAGCATGCTTGGTGCGTGAGAAAGGCTCTAGGGATTGAACTCATGGGCTAATGCTTCCATGCAGCTGTTTTTACCCAGGGACACATGCATTATAGATTGAATTATATTGTATTTATGTATGCATGCATGCATGTATGTATGTATCGATCTATCGATCTAGGAGTTGGGGCCCACATCAGGTGGTACTCAGGGACTCCTTCTAGCTCAGTGCTAAGGTGTCACTCCACTCCACATGCTATTCACAGGACCATGTGGTGTAGGGGATTGAACTCAGGACTTCTGAATGCAGAACATCCATTTAAGATGTTGAGTATTATCCTTTCCAGAATCCAGTGTTTTCATCTCAAATTATGAATTAAAGGCATGCAAATGAACTGATTTAATAACCCATTTATTTATTTTCAAGGTTTTAACTTTGTTTTTAGCTCAGTTTGTATAACCAGTTTATGGCACTTTTTTTTTTTTTTTGGCTTTTTTGGGTCACACCCTATGACATTTGGGTTACTCCTGGCTCTTTGCTCAGGAATTACTCCTGGCAGAGCTTAGGGCACCATATGGGATGCCAGGGATCGAGCCTGGCCTGGCCAGGTGCAAGGCAAACACCCTACCCGCTGTGCTTTTGCTCTGGCCCCAGTTTATGGCACAATTGACATAAGTCTCCTGATTCTTAGTTTATTACAGTTTCTTGCATACCACTTGGCCATGGATTACTAAATTAGACTCTGATTAAGAAGTAGTGTCAATAGGGCCGGAGCAGTAGCACAGTGGGTAGGGCGTTTGTTTTTGCACATGGCTGACCCAGGTTCGATCCCCTGCAACCCATATGGTCCCTCAAACACTGCCAGGAGTAATTCCTGAGCAAGGAGCCAGGAGTAACCTCTGAGTGTCCCTGGGTGTGACCCAAAAAAAAAAAAAAAAAAAAAAAAAGTAGTGTCAATAATTAAAAAAAATTTTAAAAAAAATTTTTTTGGGCTATAGCAATTGTTGCTCAGGGTTTACTCCTGGCTCTGCACTCACGAATCTGAAATTGAATCTGGGTCACCTGTGTGTAAGGCAAGCACCCTATAGCTCCGGCCCCTTAAGAAATTCCCATTGTCACCCATATGCACCCAGGAATGTGGCTCAGTGGTATAGCATATCTCACATGCATGTAACTGTGAGTTCAATCTCTGGCACCTCCCCACATTACTTTTGTTTTGTTTTGCTTTTTGGGCCACACCCAGTGGTGCTCAGGGCTTACTCCTGGCTCCTCACTCAGGGATCACTCCTGGTGATGCTCAGTGAGTGCTGGGTATTGAACTCAGGTCTGCCATGTGCAAGGCAAGTGCCCTACATGCTATACGATTGCTCTGGCCCTATATTTTATTACAGCAATTCTAATTTGACACCAGTGGTGTTTTATCGCCGCAGCTTGTGTTCAGTCTGGTCACTGTCTCCTAATGAAACCATTTATTGGCACTATATCTACTCTTAACTCCCTGTTGTTATTCATGTGGTTTATCTAAATCTTCAGTAGAATATACAGCTATGTTGAAATTATAAATGCACCTCTACTAATCTCAAAGGCTCTATCTAAAACTCACCCCATAATAAACAGATGAGACTTTTTCAGCTTTTTGGGTCACACCTGGTGATGCTCAGGGGTTACTACTGACTCTACTCAGAAATTACTCCTGGCAGTGCTCGGGAACCATCTGGGATGGGGGGGGTGGTGGTGGCAGGGATCGAACCCAGGTCAGCCATGTACAAGGCAAACACCCTGCCTCCATTAGTATTGTTCCTGTCTTGGGCTTTCATTGATTAATAAAGTCTGAAAGCTAATGTCGCTACTGTTGAACATTGCTGTCCGTGTATTCATTAATACTGTGTATGGTTTTTTGATCTTGATTTTTAAAAATACTAGTTGAGAACTGTTTCCTCCTCAGTGGAAAATTTCTAAGTAGTTGAATGAATACTGTTTTAAACACACTCCCATTTCACCTACATTAGTGGTTCACTTTCACCTCTCACACTTTAATCTTTCACATATTCACTTTTCACCTACATCTATGATTCTCAAAGGGTTGGTCAAAAGATCTTTGGGAATTTTCTTTATATACTTCAAGCAAAATATATTATAATTCTTAAATACAGATGCTGATAGGAAAATGCAACAACAGACATTAAAGAACGCTATAAAATGTGAACTCTCCTTATTAAAATAAGTTTTTGGAAAACATTTACCTTTTGGATAAATGTGTTGGGGGAGGGAAGATAGGTACTTGCCTTGCAGTTGGCCTACACAGTTCTATCCCCGGCACCCCATATAGTCCGGAGTATGGCTAGGAGTGATCTCTGATCACAGAGCTCTGAGTAAGCCCTGAAAACAGCTAGATGTGGTCACAAAACAAACATTATGTTGGGCTAGGGATGTAGCTCAGGGATTTTAGTTCTTGTCTTACATGTGTGGGCCTGAATTTAATCCTTTGTCCTAAAGCAAACCACAGAAGCCCCACCACATGTAAAAAGTTTTAATGAGCTTCATAATTTAGGTGGTACTTTGGGCCTGGGTGCCACTCCTGACACTGCTTGGCCATGTGTTGCTGGTGCAGTGTTAGGCTTGTGATATTGGTACTGGGGGGTCACCAAGTCCCCAGTAGACACTGCTGGTGGGCCAGGCAGTGCTGGGGATCAAGCTCAGGGCCTCAAATATTTATTCTTTAGCACTTTGAACCATATTCTTGATCCTAGAAATATTTCAATATGTATATCAGTTCATATTCAAGTATCTCCAGTTTTCTCAAAAAATGTTTTATTTTTTTAGGAACATTATTTCAAAGAATAGTTATAGATGAGAAATTGACAGAGTGAGAGTGAAATACTGTGTGTAATGTCCAGCATAATAAGTATTTTTTATGGTGCTAGTAAGTAGCCTCAATTAGTTGCATTTCGTTGGTTGTTAAAAATAAGGTCACCAGAACTAGGTGAGTGGGCTTGGATCTTCTTTTGCTTATGATAAATGGTGGATCTTTGAGAGTGTTCATGATGATTATGATAAAGAAGAAATTAGTATGATGCCTAATCATGTTCCTCTTCATAGTAGGCATTTAATGAATATTTTTTTAATTTGAAATATTTTTTGGTTTTGGGCCATACCTGGCAGTGGTCAAGGCTTCCTCATGTCTCTGTCCTCAGGGATCGCTCCTTCCTAACTCTTCAGAAGACCATGTGGGGTGCCAAGGATTGAACGGGGCCTGCCATATGCAAGGCAAATACTTCACCTTGCTGTACTCCAGCTCCTCAATATTTATTGATGTAGCTATGTGAAAGGAATGGTGTGCCTGAAAAGAGCATATTTCTGTTTTATTGATTTACTGCAGTACATTTAGTCTGTAATGTGCTTTGGGAAAGGAAGTAGAAAAAAAACACCTCATTCTCTTTTGCTTACTTTAGTTTTTTTTTTTTTTTTTATTTTCCCCCATCATCATTTAGCATACAATTGAGATGCTCATGTAGTTTGGATCCACAGTTTCCAACACCCATCCCCTCCACCCAAACCCACCCACACAATCCCCACCTCCCTCCCCCCCCCCCCACCCCCGGACTGTAGTCATTTCCTTCGCCTCTATATCTCCTTCCCGCAAACTCCTGCTCTTCTGAAACATCATTAAATACATTGTTCACTTTTATGGACAGGGCCGCGCCCCAACTGGTCTTGCTCAGGATCTGGCGGGTCGTTCTCAGCGCCGACAGCAGATGGTGGCTAGGTGATGGGAGTCATCTGGCTCCGGACCCCCAGAGGCGAGACACCCAAACCCATCCCCTCCCGACCCAACGCCGGCGGCCCATCTCCCCCGCGGCTCCATTTTGTTTTAACTTTGGGCCACACTCATGTTGCTGCTTAGGGCCTAATCCTGGTTCTGCACTTAGGGTTCTCTGTGAGTCTTGGAGGGACCATGTGGCTTGCTGGGGGGGGGATCAGCTCTCTGCAGGACAAGTGTCTTATCCTCTGTTCTATCTCTCTAGCACTTGGTTAATGTTTATTGACTGTCTTCTGCATGCCAGGTGGTATTCTAAGACACAAGGATACAGTGGGTTGAACAAGAATGATAAAATTCTTATCTGTGGAATTTGCATACTAGTTGGAAAATGCAAGCAGTAAATATACCAACAAAATATTTTCAAAATGAGATAAGGAAGCATGAGAGTTTGATAGATTTAGGGGGTCAGTGGATGGGGAGGGTTTGGGGTTTTGGATCGTCAGCGAAGGCATTTCTGAGGAAGTGATATCTGAACTGTGACTTGCCTTTTATTTATTTATTTTTTTTTTTGTGACTTGCCTTTTACAAGTAGGTGGCAGCCATGGGAGGATATGGGCAAAGCCAGAGGAAGCTGCAAGTACAAAGATCAGAGGGGAAGGTGAGGTCTGTGTGAAGCCTCAGGGAGGCCAGAGGAAACTGCAGATTGTATAGGGTTTTAGTTTAATGATAGGAAGCCATTGAGACATGCACATTTTATTCCATACAAAATGAGGGCTTTAGGTCAGTGATATGGGCTTGGTGGTTTTACTTGTTAATTTTTTGTATTCAGAGGATTAGTCATCTCTTCCCCCTCTCCTATTTGCTTTCTTACTTAAACAGATCTTTATTGAGTAACTTAAATATGTAACATTGTGCTGGTAGGAATACTGAAAGATGACATATACTCTCTCAAGGATTTATGGTTATGATATAAAAACAAACATGTTTATTTTATAAAAGAATAATGAATATCATAGTATATGCATAGCCACTCCTGATTCTGCTCAGAAGTGATACCTGGTGTTGCTTGGGGATTGTATATAGTGCCAGGGATACTAACCAGGCTTGGTTGCACGTAAGGCAAAACACCTTAACTTAGTACTATCCCTCTGGCCCCGTGCAGTAAGTGGTCAAGAAAGGAAGACTGCTTGAATAGAAAATGTGGAAGGAATCTACTGAAGAGGAGATGACCTTGATTTGTTTCTTAAATGGATTTGTTGAGTTGGAGAAAGTCATTTCATTCCGGGAATTGTGTGGATATAAAGGAATTTGTTTCCAGAAGCAGTCTGTCCAGTAAAAGGAAAAGATGATGGTCAGTATGATTGGATTTTGAGTGACAGCTAAGGATTTCAAACTTTTATGGAATTGTTGAGTGATGAATTGGGGGAAATGTTGAAACAGTGAGAAGGTTTGCTGATGCTAAAATGAGTATTGAGGGGCTGGAGCGATAGTACAGCGGGAAGGGAGTTTGCCTTGCATGTGGCTGACCCGGCTTCTCTCTCCAGCATCTCATAAGGTCCTGGTCCCTTGAGCACTGTCAGGTGTGATTCTTGAGTGCAGAGTCAGGAGTAACTCCCTGAGCATCGCCAGGAGTTAAAGCAAAAATAAAGTAAAGTAAAATAAGTGCTGAGAGATTGCTGAGAGACAAATCTCATTGTCTCTTTATAATCTGGATTTTGGTATATAGTGGTCATTTGTGTCAGGTCTGAAAAGAAGAGAATGATGAGCCTGGGGGCTGGCGAGATAGTACAGTGGGTAGGACATTGCCTTGTGTGCAGCTGACCCAGGTTTGTTCCCTGGCAGCCCATATGGTCCCTTGAGCACCATCAGGAGTAATTTCTGAGTGCAGAGCCAAGAGTAAGTCCTGAGCACTGCCAGTGTCCCCACCCCATAAAAAATGACAGAAAATGGCGAATTTAGTGATGAGATTTTATCTTGACCATTATTTAAAATGCAATTAAATACACATCATCTAAATTAGACTCCTAAATGAACTCCTCACCTTCCATACGTCTCTGACTTAAGATGTTTGATCACTTTTTCAAAACCAGCCCTAGCATTGTCATTGTTTATAACCCATGCTGTAGTATTTAAGATTATTAAGAATCTTCTCAGAATTATGACATTACCATTTCTCTTTAGCTTGTAGAGGAGACTAAGGCAACGTATAGACTTAGGCTCATAGTGTTTATTGACTCGAAGAAGGAAAGCTTTAATGGCTGGAAAAAATCTAGACTCTTTAAACAAATATTTTTGGCTCTGGATCCAATTCAGGTTTCAGCTGAATTTTTTTTTGCTTTTCCGGTCATACCCAGCAATGCACAGGGGTTACTCCAGACTCTGCACTCAGGACTGACTCCTGGCGGTGCTCAGAGGACCATATGCGATGCCGGGTATCTAACCTGGGTTGGCCACGTGCAAGGCAAATGCCCTACCGCTGTGCTATCGCTCCGCCCAGGTTTCAGCTGAATTGGATCCCTGTCCTGAGCTCAGTTTTACCGTTGAGCTACATCCCTGGCCTCTTTATAACCCCATCTTATAGATTTGACAACCATTGTTCTAAATAGGTAAGCATCTTAGCAGAAAGGGAGGGAATTATTAGCTGGATATTGAGGAGGCCCGTTGCCTCTCTGCTCACTGTGATGAGGTCATTGTTTAGTCCTCCACACGATAGAACAATATATTATTCATGTTTCTGTCCCATCCATTTGTCATCGAGAGTCCTCATGTAGCTGGGGAGATAGGGTTGATTCACAATAGGTAAGCCACATCCTTTTTATTTTTTGAATTTTTTTGCCTTTTAGGTCACATCTGGCGGTGCTCAGGGCTTACTCCTGGCTCCCAGGATCATATGAAATGCCGGAGACTGAATCTGGGTTGGCTGTAGGTGAGAAAAGCACTGTACCTGGCTGAACTATCTCTCCGACTCCCCAACATCCTTGCTTTTTCATTCTTTTTGACTGTTTGGGTCATACCCGGCAATGCTCAGGGATTATTCCTGACTCTGCACTCAGGAATTACTCCTGGCAGTGCTTGTGGGTGGACCATATGGAATGTCAGGGATCGAACCTGGGTCAGCTGTGTGCAAGGCAAATGCCCTACCTGCTGTACTATTGCTCCGGTCCCTCCCCGCATCCTTTCTTAAGGATAAAGTAGTTTATGTTTAAGTTCACCTTTTAAAGTGCTCCAAATATAGAGGGACTCTTCTTGTGGCATGGGGGTACAGGTTAGAGAGAAGGTGGCCATATCCAGTTGTGCGCAGGGGACCATGCTTCTTGTAGGGTCATGCCTGCTTTGGTGCTCTGGGAACTAGCAGTGCCAGGGATCAAACCCAGGCCGCCTACATGCAAAGCATGCGCTCAGCCTGTTGAACCAACCCTCTCACGCCTAGAGGAACTTTCAATAGTGCTGACCTTAGAGGTTAGGCGTCATGTCTGTAGAGGTAGCTCAAAGGGCAGAGCACACGGTTTGCTTTGGGGGAGTCCCAAACGCAATCCTCAGTCTGGGCCTCCGTAAGCCCTGCCAGGAGGGTTCCCTTGCCAAAAGAGGGGCGGCTCCTGATTCAGGCTTTTGTTCTTTCATTAAGATTCAGATTACATGAATAATTTTATTTATATAACACTTTTATGAATGATTTTTATGAGCATTGTCACATTTAAAGTTTAAGGCCACCATTGTTGGGTAGGGAGGCAAGCAGAGTTCTCACTATTTCACAGCTGATGCAACTGAAACTTAACTGAAACTTGAACTCAGACTTCATGTTTCCCTTAGTACCTCTCGCTGCTTTTATGATTTCACTTTATATTCAGATTTTCATGGGAATAACTTTGTTAAAGGTTCTGTCTTGACTTAAGCCCAATAATTTTTTTTTAACTGAAGAAGTATTTTCCATTACTTCTTATTATGCAAAAGGCAGTTGAATTCGGTGGGGTTTTTGGTTGGTTTGTTTGCTTTGTTTTTGGTCCACATTTGGCATTGCTCCGGGTTTACTTCTGGTTCTTTGCTCCGGAATCATTTTAGCAGGGCTCGGACATACGGGTTGCCGGAAAGCAAACTGGGTCAGGTGTGTGCAAGGCAAGTGCCCCACCTTTTGTACTGTCTCGTTGGGCAGGGCTTTGTTTTTAAAACAAAAGTTAGTATTGAAGTTTTGATCTTAGACAGATTCTTGAGTTAGAATTACAATATACTATTTAACTCATGGATTTAACAAACATTTTCAAATTTCTTCTGTGCACTCTGTCTAATGCATAAAGTAGAATTGTGGAAACGTTCAAGATGTTAAAATTGAAAACGATTTTAAAGTTGATGTGGATTTGAATACTAACCCATTGCTTATTGCAGATTATCTGAGTTCTCTGGGCTTTAAGTTGGGGCATCCGTGTGTGTGTGTGTGTGTGTGTGTGTGTGTGTGTGTGTGTGTGTGAGAGTGTGTGGTGAGATCTGTGCTCAGGGCTAACTCCTGGCAGTGCTACATGCATACGTGCAAGGCAGGTGCCTTATTCATTGTACTAGTTCCCTGGCTCAGTGGGGCTTTAATATTGTAATTTATAAAGTAGGTATGATAATACTATCTTCTTAGGATTAGTTTGAGGATTAGAATGATGTATATGAAGCACTTAGCAAAATGTGTACTTTGTAAGACATTACTGTCCATAAGTGACTGAATAGACAAAGGTATGGAGAGAGTTAGCTGATGTTGACAGAAAGTGTTTGGCTGACCTAATGGAGAATAAAGTGAAGTGATTTTTGTCTGCCAACGTGCTACGTTCTGCCTTTGTTGAGACTTGTAGCTCTCACGCTGGCATTTGCCAGCATTGCCTTTGATTTTCATTCACTTAGTAGAAGTCAAATTATTCCTATGGAATATAAGTTGCAAACTTTTATAGGGGCGGACTTTTTAAAACTGTTACATTAAGCTATATGTACCACACAATAGTGAAAATCCAAAATCTCTCTTTTTTTAATGGAAAGGTCCTTTATTGGGTCTTTCCCAATAGACCCTGGCCATGCATTTGTCTATGATAAGAAGTCGGGAGAAAGGCCTGTGCGCCACTGCTCCTGGGCCTCGGGTAGCCCAGCGACAAGCACCGAGTTTGCCTCGCAGGTGGGTGGGCTGGTGGTTCCCGTGAGAGTCTGGGGATGGAGCTTTCGTGCCCACAGATCCTTTCTGTTGGCACCTAGAATGCTGTAGTAACCAATAGGAAGAATTACCTCCTGGGGTGAAAAGTCCTGTATGTTAGGTACACTGTAGTAAAATGAAGGACGTGGAACCTTTGATTTACAAAATTTACAAACATGTAGGGAGCATTTCTTATGTATGTGATCCACAGTTCTGGGTGCTAGGGATATCACGGTAGTGGCGGGAAGCACCTTTTAATACACTCTAGTGATGGAGAGTGCTAGTGCTAATTAAGCGTAAAATCTCAGCTAATGCTACATCCCATAAAGAAATGAAATAGAAACAAATGGCATGTTCGAGAAGGGGTGTTTCGTTTTAGTTAGGATCTAACTTTAGGTCATCTAGAAGACTTTGAAGCTTTAGAGGAGGATATATTGTAATCTGAAAAATGAGAACCAAAATACCCAGCGCCCAGGATGAAGCCATTGAATAATGTTCAAAGAAAGGGAATCGAGGCCCAGAACAATAGTACAGCGGATAGGGCGTTTGCCTTGCACGCTCGACACAGAGTCTGTCCTTGGCATCCCACATGGTACCCAAACATCGCCAGGTGTGATCCAAAAGCCCTCCTCCCCCAAAAAAGTAGAAGTAATCAATATTGTGTAGATTTTGAGCTTTTTAGAAGGATCTTTACCATGAGAATTGGAGGTAGCACTTAGTTATTTCCAAAGGTGGAAGGGAAGGGAGGGTTGATTAAGATTGAAATTAGCCCAGAGTGATTCTCAAGAGTGTCTTCTGAAGGGAGGAAAGTGGGTCTGGTTTTATTGAAAACGAGCCTGAGTGCTGGAACACAGTCTAGATTATAGCACTCCAGAAAATGTACATGCAGGGGTCCAAGAGATCTAGCAATTTTTCTCTCCCACAGTATTTTTGAAAGCATAATCTTTGGCTATCTATATCAGAGTATCTTTAAAACTGTGAGCCCTACAACAGATCCAGCTAATTAGGGTATTCAAGGATGGATGATACTTGGGAATTTGCAATTTTTTTACAAGTTGCCTAGGTAATTTCAGATCCATACTGAGGTTTGATGATTACTATTTGTAATCTTGTTGATGAAAATTATTATTGCAGGATTAGCCCATGTTCTCTCTAATTTACTTTGGAACTTTCACTTCCTTTTACCAATGTAAAGTTATTGGCTTTAATCTCTAATATACTGTAACTTCCATATTAAGGCATCTTGATGAGATAGTGGGAAATGAAACTCTTGTTCTGTTTACCCACACTATTTTGCATTTTTACCATCAGTTATATCCATAGGAAGGAACATTAATCCTTGAAAGGTTAATGCTAAATTGGCCATATAGAATTATGTGCTTTAGAAACAGCTTACACTAGAGGTGCCAGAGCATTAGCACAGTGGTTAGGGCATTTGTCTTGCACGCGCCGACCTGGGTTCCATCCCCAGCATCCCATATAGTCCCCAGCACAGCCAGGAGTAATTCCTGAGCAGAGAGCCAGGAATAACCCCTGAGCATTGCTGGGTGTGACCCCAAAAAGCAAAAAAAAGAAACAAAAAACCCCTAGAGATTTCCCTATTAATTGATAATTCTATTTACTTGTGAATTAGGTTATTTCCTTTATATATATGTAATTTTTTGTGGGGGAGAGGGCCAGGGCTGAGCCTAGGGTCACGTGTATGTGGGTCATGGACTCTACCATTGAGTCATGTCCCAGCCCGTCATTGGTTTTTATTTATTTTATTTATTTTTATTTTTATTTTTTGCTTTTTGGGTCACACCCGGCGATGCTCAGGGGTTACTCCTGGCTCTGCACTCAGGAATTACTCCTGGCGGTGCTTGGGGGACCATATGGGATGCCAGGGATCAAACCGGGCCGGCACAGGCCGGCTGCGTGCAAGGCAAACGCCCTACCTGCTGGGCTATCGCTCCGGCCCACTGTCATTGGTTTTTAAATCTCTAACATGCAAAGAGTATTAAGTGAAAGTGAAAACAGAGAATGAGGGTCTTGAAAAGTGTTTAGTGCTGGAGAGAGTACAGTGGTAAGTTGCTTGCCTTGCACATGGCTCCCTCATTTTCTATCCCCTGGCACCCATACCCCCAAGCACCCCCAGGAGTGATTCTGAGTTCAGAGTCAGGTATAATCCCTGAGTACCCCAAGGTGTGGCCACATACCCCTCCCCCCCAAATAAACACCCAAACCCAGCAAAATAGAAAGAGAAAAAGTAGTACATTTAGTAGTAGTAGCCTTCAGTTTGATTTCAAGGAGGGAATGGAAGTAATCAGCATGGACAAATTTAAACCATCTGTAGATGGTCAAACCAGATCCTTAAAGGAATCAGCCATTCTGGTAGGCACAATGATGAAGGAAGTGTACAATGAAGAAAGAAGGCAGTGTTTACCCATGTTCAATTTAGTGGGGGCACTGACACTGTTAGGTTGTGTGTGGGAAAACTAGTAGCTAGGATATCTGTCTTTCTGCCAGGATCCACATTATCAGGGGTGACCAAACAGCAGTTCATGTGGTGCCAGGATTAGGGGGGTGTGTGTGTGTGTGTGTGTGTGTGTGTGTGTGTGTGTGTGTGTGTGTGTGTGTGTGTGTGTGTTTATTTTGGGGCCACACCTGGCCATGCTTGTAGGTTCATGTGGGGCCAGGATCAAATCCAGAGTTGTGTGTTCTAGCCATTACATTGAGTTTCCTCCTGACCTAAAGTTCAGACTTTCATACCCTTCCTTTGAGGTGGTCGGTGAATACTATCTTCCTTTAGCAGGGGATTGGGGACTCTTAGAAGAGGCAGTCTTCTACGATTTATTTATTTATTTATTTTTAATTTTTTATTTTATTTTTTTTATTATTATTATTATTATTATTATTTATTTTTGGGTCACACCCGGCAATACTCAGGGATTTCTCCCTGGCTTTGCACTCAGGAATCACTCCTGGCAGTGCTCGGGGGACCATATGGGATGCCGGGATCGAACCCAGGCCGGCATGGGCCGGCCGCATGCAAGGCAAATGCCCTACCTGCTGGGCTTTCGCTCCCCCCCCCAGTCTTTTTACGATTTAAAAAAGGTCTTAAGGACTATACTTTTGGAGGGCTGGAGCAGGTAGGATGCTTGCCTTGTACATGGCTGAGCTAGGTTTGATCCCCAACATCCCATATGGTCCCCCGAGCACTGCCAGGAGTGATAGATGCTGAGTGCAAACCCAGGAGTAACCCGTGAGCATCTCTGGGCGTGTCCTCCTCCCCTTCCCCAATGGTCTATACTTTTCAATTTACTGTAAAAGAAACCAAGATACAAAGACGTGAACTTTCTCCAAGATCTAACACTAGATACATATCCAAATTCACATGAAATCTGGTGATGTGGTTTCTTTCAGTGGAGTCATACAATTGAGTCATCTTTTAAAAAAAATCCCCTACCCCAAAGGAAGCTTTATTTACTTAAAAAAATAAAATAAAGCCATTTCTTTCCTGCCCCCTTCCCTTTGTTGTTGCTGTTGCTGACCAGGGCTTGTGCACAGGCCTGACTGGTACGCACACATGCTGTGGTACTGGCTGGGGTCGTGCATTACCTGGTGGCACTGGCACACTTGGCCCCGGTGCTCACTGGTTTGTGCTCCTTTAGTTGTGATGCTTGCTAGGTGGTGCACCCTTGGTTGAGACACAAGTCATGGTTGTGCTTGCTTGGGGTCACTGTGGTGTCACATGTGTACTCACTTGCTAGGGCTGTGTACTGTGGGGATTGCAGATAGCAAAGCTGCCAGGATTACATTCCCGTGGTCTCTAAAGACACTGACTGAGCTATTCTTTGGGGCCCTGAATTCGCTTTCTTTTCCTTCCCTTTTCTTAGCCACTCTGTTCTCAAACAGAAGGTGAAGAATACTGTTGCCTAAGAGGCCAGAGTTGGGAGTCTTGTCACTGAGGTCTTGGGTCCAACCTTGTTCCGCTGCCTTTGTTTCCTAGTGAAGGCCTTATTTCTCCCCATCTTTAACATGAAAGGCTGCACTGGAAATTTGATCCTTAAAGAGCTTTCTAGCTCTCTTCTTTGATTTCATAAATCCTGGAAGGTTCTAATGTTTCATGAATGCCACAGCATTCAGCTTTCTGACACAGCCTAGAATCTGCAGTAGAGCTTTATCACAGTACAGCAGGTTTTTTTGGGGAGAGGGGACAGACCGAGCTGTGCTCAGGGGTTGCTCTAGCTCTCCACTCCTGATGGGCTTGGGGAGGATCATATGGGTGGCTGGGGAATGAGCCTGGGTCACCTACAGTCTAGGCATCTAGGCAAGTGCCCTGCCACTGCACTATTGCCAGCCCAGTACACCAAGGCTTCTCATTCTCTTCATTCATTCATTCATTCATTCATTCATTCATTCATTTTTGCTTCTTGGATCACACCTAGCAATGCTAAGGGGCTACTCACATCAAGTTTTAGACTATTTTTTTTTCCAGGAAATACTCATACTCTGTGGTATTCAGGATTTACTCCTTACTCTGTGCTCAGGGATCATTTCTAACAGGGCTTGGTTGGACATATGGGTTGCTGGGGTTTGAATCTGGGTCAGCTGTGTGCAGGGCATGTACTCCGTACTGCAGTACTATCTTTCTGTCCCCCTCAGACTAATTTTTTCCCATGTTATTGAGAGTGGATTTTATAGGTAAAATAAAATACAGTTTAGTTTTGTTCAGAGGTTAGGCATATAGGCGAGTGAAGAAAGTTAGAAGGTTGGGTGTTTATGAAGTGCTTAAATTGTTCTGGAATAACATGCTTTTCTCAGTCTCTTTCTGCTCACACAATACTTACTGTTAGATTCTTGATACCCTTGCAAAGAATACAGAGCTGTGGTGAAGTTCCAGGTCCACAAATAGTCATGGGAGAGGAGTGGTGACTTACCTCAGGACCTAGAAGACAGAGAACATTGAGGACAGTTTTCTAGCTTCTGGGATCCTTCCACTTCCTAGCGGTCTCATATAAGCCCCTCCCTCAGCTCTGCCTGTCTTGATATATATTTTTTTTCGATTTAATTTTATTTTATTATTCCCCCCCAATATTATTACACCATTTTAGACATACAATTTAAAGATGCTCATGTAGAGTTTTGGTTCTACAGTGTTCCAACACCCATCCCTCCACCCAAACCCATCTCCCATCACCAATGTTCCCACCTCCCTCCCCCTCCCACACCTCAACTACTTGGCGGGTTCTGTATGTCATTTCTCTCCTCTTTATCTCTCCCTCCCGCCAAACTTTCCTGCTCTTCGTGGAATGCAGTGCATTAAAAGACATTACTGTTTCCACTATTTTGATGGACTGCGGCCGCGCAACCTGGGCTCGAACTGGTTTTGCTCTGTTAATCTGGTCGTGAGGCAGTTTCCCAGCGTCTGGACAGCGAAAATGGTGGCTAGTGTGATGGGCGAGTCTCATCCGGCTGCTTCTGGGACCTCCCAGAGGTGACGGGCCCACTCCCAAAACCCGTCTGCCCTCCTGGGGTCCCATATTCAGCTGGGCCCGGGGTGAGCCGAGTTCCAGCCGCCCCAGGCACTTGTGAGCCTCTTCATGTTATGCTGTCTTGATATTTTAAGTTTGCAAAATTTAAGTTTTAGATTTGGGGAGTTTGTTTCTCATGGAAATGTCACTCATTCAACTCTAGGATAGGCGCCTACTAACTTTTGCGGGGGGTGTGGGGGGGTTGTGCCCAGAGCTCCTGTGAGTGTTATGAATCCACAGAGCAGAGTTGCTTGATGACGCTGGTAAGGAGATTGGTGTAAGTAGAGTCTGACTGTGGAAACCATTCACCCTTTTGCTTTATTCTTTAGTGGGTGGGGTTCCTTCCATTCCTGCTTGAATAAAAAGCATTTAACTGACTTCCTGCTCAAGTCCTGTCTTGTCCTGTATGTTTTCTTTTCCCCCTGGAGCTCAGCCCATTTAAATTGTGCTTCTACACAAGGCAGGAGATGCTAGATTTTTTGTGTATTTTGGGGAAGACCCTTGAATGCTTAAATTAATAAAGGGGTTAGGTCTGTTGTGTTCATAGGTTTAGGGGTGAGGAGTGGAGAGGCAGAGCACTCCAGACTCATTGGAGGGTTGAGGAAATGGAACTTTGGGTTGCTGACAGGGCAGGAATACTGGAGGAATGCTCCGGAGTTGATAAATAAGTTATTTTTAGGTTTTTTGTGGGGAGGGGGAAAAATAATAGTTTCATCAGCATAGTGGAATCTTGCATTTGTGTTTGTAACCTAAACTAATCGGTTTATGCTGTGCCAGAAAAGTGTCAGGGTGGCATATGCTAATTTCCTCCTAACTTTCTGTTCTGCCGGACTTAACTCCTGCAGCTCAGTGGCTGGGGAGTGGAGAGTAATTGCCGGAAGGGAGAGAGCTGCTGCTGCCTGAGATACTTGGTTCCTATCCTAATGCTTGTGCCTGGGCTCAGCAGTAGATGTAACCTGATGCTTAAATGAGAAGTATTCCCTTGTGGGACCCCTGGGTGGAAATGCCTTAGAATCTGATTTCCTGTTGTGTTTTTTTTTTTCCAATTAACTTGGCTTTCTCGACCCACCTCTCTGTTCCTACTATGCTTTCAGAGGCTTTTAATAGATATACCCTTTTTATATTATTTGGGACACTTTTATAGAGTACCCATTATCAAGTACTTATAGTCTGGTGTCACTGTAAGTGGTGTTGGCTTCTTAGAGACTAGATATTATGTATGTTAGTCTGTTGAAGAATGTCCACCTGTAAAATACATAAGGTCTTTTTTTATTTGGCTAAGGATCTCAGTGTAGACTGCATGCCACACATCCATGAGGCCCTTGAGAAAACAAAGAAATATGGGGCCGGAGCGATAGGTGTTTGCCTTGCTGCCTTGCAGGTGGCCAGCCTAGGTTAAATCTCCAGCATTCCATTTGGTCCCCAAGAACAGACAGGAGTAACCCCTGAGCATCTCTGGGTGTGACTCCCCCTCCTAAAAAAAGCCAAAAAAAAAAAAAAAGCAACAAAGGAAGAATGGATAAAGAGAACAGTGGTTAAGGCTTTTCCTTGCATGCAGCGTACCTGAGTTCTATCCTCAGCATCCCATATGGCCCCAGTACCATAAGGAATGAGTGTAGAGCCAGGAGTAAATCCTGAGCACCACAGGGAGTGCTCCCAAAGCCCCCCCCAAAAAAAAAGGAAAGAAAAGAAAAAGGGCTTTCTCTTTTCAAACTTATTTGGTCTGTCCTTGCCTTTGGAGAAAAAGACTCACTAGTGCATGCCCCTATCCCAAATCTACCTTTTTTTATGTGAGCAAACAGAAAGCAAAGCCCCCTCCCAGTTGCTCCTGAGGCTCCTGATGGCCCATGGATCTTTCTAGCACCCTCAGCGGGTGGTATATCTTTTGGAAAAAACTGGTTTAGTTAATATACTGGGTCAGAAAAACAAGTCTAGTGGTTCAGTTTTGGTTTGTCTTTGAGTACTGTGTGTTCTTATACAGGACAAGTGATGGGCCTTTCTTAAATGGGAGATGTAACCTTTGCCCTTGAGGAATTTGCAATGGTGGTTTATTGTAGACTATAATTTATTGAAGAAAACATAAAAACAAGTACAAATTGAGTCAGTTATGCATAACTAGCTCAGTGATGTGGAACTATTTGGTCAGCAGGGTTTATAACTTTCCCCTATTGTTTCTCTTTATGCACAAGGAAGATAGCAGGCAGCTTTTGAGTATGTTATTTTGCAGTTTTAAGGATTTTTCTCCTTAAGAGAATCCCCTCTCCCCCTTAAAAACCCTAATGAAAATAGCCTGGGATATAGCTTAATGGTAAGCACTTGCCGGTAAGCACTTCCCTTGCATTTGTGAGGTCTTAGGTTGTTCCCTGCTTCTGCAAGACAACTAACATAAATAAAAATAATCTGTCTTTTGATTCTCATGGAATGAGGAAAAGTTAAGAGATAATAAACTCAGTAAAGTAGTAGTTGGTAATAGACTGATTAGTGTAGGAGGCCAGAGGAAGCAGGGGTGGGGATATGTTCCCGTTTCTCTCCTGAGCACTGAAGAAAGCACACCCTGAAGCTCTCCTTTAGTACTTTCAATCTCGCTTAAATTGCAAATCACATAGAATAAGAGCTTGGGACCTGGAGTGCAGCGGATATGGGGTTTGTGTTGCTTGCAGCCAATCTGGGTTCAAACCCCGCATCTCAAGTGGTCTCCTTAGCCCTGCCAGGAGTGATGGGATCAGGAATCAGAATACGTGGAATCAGGAACACACCAGGTGCGACCCCCCAAAAAGAAAAAATTTAAAAAATAGTAAATAAAAGAGCTTCAGTTTCCTCACAATGGATTTGATACTACCTAGAATTGTAGGGGTTCATGAAAAATAACAGTGAAGGCACTTTGAACGGTAAAATATTTATAGTATTGCTTGGAAGTATAGATGACTATGTTACTGAAGCACTAGGGAGAACAGAACTTTTGAGGTTTCACCCCTCGGGAGGCCTTTTATTTTTTTATGACTCTGGACATCTGGACTTCCCTTTAGTTGGTATTGATAAGGGAAATATTCATTGGGGTTATTTTGGAGAGGTGCATATGCAGATCACGAATTATCCTTTTTAAAGTCTAAGAACATATATATAGATACTCATAACTTAGCTTTGCTATAGAACACTACTGAACTGAATGTTGAAATCAACTCTTTATGCCTGCTTCTATACCTGTGCTTGAATTCTTAGAGGAGGCATATAATCCTGCCCTTTTAGGAGCTCAAGCTTTGGTAAAGGGAGAGGAAAACAGTAGATAATTATAGCACAGAATTCTAAATGCCATGTTGAGGTAAAACAAGGGTCTTTCAGAAGTGCCTGTTCCTACTTGATTTGGCTCATCTTCCTCTCCAGACTCTGTTAACAGCTGTACAGTATCTTAGTAAGACTTGGAGAAATAAAGTCGTTCCCCAAGGTCACACCCGTAGCGACCACTAAAATCTGAGTTGTCATATTCACTGTTAGTCCTAGCTTCATCAGCTCCACTTGGGGTTTTCCTCACAAGCCCAGAATTTTCCCTCTTCAAAGAGACGCCCCTCCTTTGCCCCAGTTTTTCAACTTTTTGTTTGTTTGTTTTCTTGGGGGAATTCACACTCAGCTGTGCTCAGGGCTGTTACACCTGGCTCTGTACTCAGGGACAGTATCCCTGTCCTACAGGACAGCTCTGTACTGTATCCCTGGCAGGGCTTGGAGGGACCATATAGAATGCTAGGAATTGAACTCAGGATGGCCATGTGCAAGGCAAGCTCTCTTCCTGCAGTACAATCACACCAGCCCCATTTTTTATTACCTTGTCTCAGTTACTGTATCTGTAAGGGTTGGAAGATCTTACTCTTGAGATAGAATGCTTTTAACATTGCCTGTATGTTAGAATTCTTACAGATCTTCCCCCCCTCCCCTTTTGGGTCATCCCCATCGATGCTCAGGGATTACTCCTGGCTCTTCCCTAAGGAATTAGTCCTGGTGGTGCTTGGGACCATATGGTATGTCAAGGATTGAATCTGGGTCGGCTGCGGCAAGGCAAGCGCCCTACCCGCTGTGCTATTGCTCCAGCCCATTGAGAGCTTTTATAAAATACTAATAACTTTCTTATTTTTACTTTTAAATAGATATTCATTGTTTAAATATAGCTACAGTAAAATGTGTAAGGTTTTTAGTAAACTACCCAATACTTTTTTTTTGGGGAGTCCATACCCGGTGGTACTCAGGGGTGCTGGGAATTGAACCCAGGATGGCCAAGTGCAAGTCAAGTGCCCTACCTACTGTGTTATTTCTCTGGTCCCAAGGAACTTTATTTTTAAAAAAATTAAAGCAAAATTATGGTGGAGGGTAGGGATTTTGGCCCTACCTGGCTGTGCACAGGGCTTACTTCTGCCTCTGCACTCTGGGGTCACTTTTGGCTGGTGCTTGGGGACCAAAAGAGGAATTGGAGATCAGACATGCGATACTTTTTTCCAGCCTTCATGGTGGTATATCCTAAGGGAGAATGTCGGAGCTAGTTAATAAGTTAATACATTCTTATTTGCTTATCCCACTATTGTGTGACTCTTCTTGCTGAATTGGAATTTAAAAGGTTGTTTCTCTAATCTGAGAATTAGAGACTCTGAGAAGAAAGAGCAGGTATGACATTTCCCTGTTGGGGTTATTTTCTTGTAGACTTTTTTTTCTTTTTTGTATTTTCAAATTATCTGTAACATATCTGAACAAACCAGCAATCAAAACACTTGGGTCCGAATGAAAGAACTCTGAAGGATTAGGGAAATTAAATCTATATGTAGCATATGGAGTAAACATTAAGAGACTTATAGGAGTTATTAAGTAGAAACATGAAATGCATGGGCTTGGGGGCAAGAGACTAGAGTTGTTAAAGCGTGCGAGGATTAATAAAGCACAGCAGCTCACTGGCCACTCTATGAGCTCTACAGTCATTCCTCCTAGCTCGTGCTTAAACATTCCCTAATAATCATATTCTCCATTCTCTTTCCCTAATAGGGCCAAGTTGGCCAAATCTTATTTATGTAACTCATCAGATGGAAGTGGTCAAACGTTTCTGTGGAAAAGTCAAAATGTCACAGGCACTGACTGAAATGTTATTTTCGGTTCAGGAAATGTTGCGAAGGTTCACTGTAGCATAGGTTTTTGGCACTATGGGATAAAAGCTTGTTCTTTGAATATTCCAGGTATCATAGTTATATATTGCATAGTCAAACTTAGCATGAAATGATACATGCTTATTGTATCAAAGTTTCTGGTTATCAGTTTGCGGAGGGTTTTCAACTGCTAGGGTTCAGAAGACTTGAGTTGGAAATAGATCACAGACTTTCTCAGTACAACAACTGAACTGGCTAAAGGTAGACACTGTAATTGCTTAGTGCACCTATAATATAACAATAGGTTTGAGGCTCTTCATATTCCTGAATCAACCAGATGCCATTGGGCTACATTGGCACATGATAGGGTCCAATGGAAATGTTACTGGCACCTGCTTCGAGCAAATTGATGAATAACGGATTCAAGTGATGAAGTGACCTATAATATTACAATAACCATGTTTTATAGTGTACAAAGGACTTTCACTTGTATCACTTTTCCCGTTGATCATCAATTTGCTCCAGCAGGCCCCAGTAACATCTCCATAGTCCTGTTACATGCTAGTGTAGCCCAAGGGCATCTGCTCACTCCAGGAACATAAAGAGCCTCAAACCATTCCATCAGGTCATGGAAATGAGGTCTATAATTGTTACTGGTATTTGGCATATCAAATACGACACGGGTAGCTTGCCAGGCTCTGCCGTGTGGGTGGGATACTCTTGTAGTCACCTCTCATCTTATTTTTTTTTTTTTTTGATCCTTATTATCTTGTAGTCAAGACCTGTAGTCACGTATCACTTTAGAAGTGAGGGTTTGTGGGGGTTGGGGAGGGTGAAACACCTGGCTCTGCACTCAGGAATTGCTACTGGACGGGCTAGGAGGACCATAGGGGATACCAGGGATTGAAGTGTGTGGGCTGTGTGTAAGGCAAGTGCCCTGCCTGCTGTACCACCTCTCTGGCCCTGAAAGGAGGGTATTTTTAGAGACGAGTGATGGCTTTACAAAGGTTACAGAACTAGTAAATTGGAAATAAAAAGACTAAGATTCAGGATTCCATTGCCTGTACAAATGTCCGGAATATGTGTGAGTGCTGTTTTGATTTTAGTACTGAAACCATTGACTTGAGACTTGTTGATAGGCATGACCTTCTGCAAGATGAAATAGAGAGGCGGAACCAATTTCTACGGCTCTTGCTTTGCACGCAGCCAACCTGGGATTCAGTCCCCGGTATCACATATGGTCCACCAAGCACTGCCAGGAACGAGCCAGTAGTAAACCCTGAGCACAGTCAGGTGTGGCCCCAAAAAAACAAACAAGGAATGAGATAGAGACCCAGCCTTTGCTACAGGCAGAAGGAACTGAGGGCTGGGCGGGGTGGTAGAGAAGCTGGGGGGAGCATGACTCTTTCCTCGGCAGTATCATCCCTGCCCTTTCCGAGGCTTCGGGGTAACATCATTGGCCCCACCCGCCCAGCCTCTTCATACTACTTTAAAATGATTTTTCCTGGAACTGAATAAGGTAATTTTTCAAGATTCCCTTTTCAAGCCCATCTGGTGCAATTTATATAGGAAAAGAGAAATTAAATAAAAATATGCCAGGGAGGGATGTACAGCTTCATAAGAATGGTGATGAGAGAAAGTCAAATCAAGATTTATGAAATATCACTGTATCACTGTATTCCCGTTCATCATCGATTGGCTCGAGCGGGCACCAGTAACATCTCCATATGACCTGTCTCATGCTAGTAGAGCCCAAGGGCATCTGCTTGCTCCAGGAACATAAAGAGCCCCAAATCATTCCATCAGGTCATGGGAATGAGGTCTATAATTGTTACTGGTATTTGGCATATCAAATACGACACTGGTAGCTTTCCAGGCTCTGCCGTGCGGGTAGCATACTCTTGTAGTCATCTCTAAATCCAGTATTTATTGTGCTTAATGTAGACATACACATATACAGACACACACTTTTTTTTTTGCCACACCTGGCAGTGCTCAGGGCTTATTCCTGTTCTGCACTCAGAGATTGCTGCTGGTGGGGCTCAGGGGACCGTATCAGGTGCTGAGGATTGAACTCGGTTTGTCTGTGTGTAAGGTAAGCGCCCTACTCATAGTACTATTGCTTCTGCCCCTTTATGTATATTTTATTTATTTTTTATTTATTTGTTTGTTTGTTTGTTTATTTATTTATTTATTTATTTATTTATTTATTTATTTATTTGCTTTTTGGGTCACACCTGGCAATGCTCAGGGGTTTCTCCTGGCTCTGCACTCAGGGAATCACTCCTGGCGGTGCTCAGGGGACCATATGGGAAGCCGGAATTGAACCCAGGCCGGCGCAGGCTGGCCGTGCAAGGCAAACGCCCTACCCGCTGGGCTATCGCTCCGCCCCTATGTATATTTTTATACATTTGATCCTTAAGCAGCCTTATGAATTTTTGAAAGTAAAGTCTCTATAAAGAAAAAGTGACGTTTAATCACCTAAGCTGATGTGACTAAATTATATTGGGAACCCAGATTCCCCGACTTTTAAGACCAGGTGTTTTCTTTCTATTCTAGTATGTTGTCTGGGCAGCAAGCAGGGTGGAGGAGTGTATGGAACAGAGACAAAAGGTAGTTCTCTGGAGTCTATAAAGTGGAAAGAAACTTCTTGCTGGTGGTAGAAATAACAATGTCCCCAACCATCTCTGCCATGTACCTAAAAAAGATTGAAATGGCAACAGAAAACTTGAGTTCAGGTTCTCTAAAATGTGTATTGTAGTCCAATATTCTGTTCCTGATAGCAACAAGAGGCAACTTTATCTTTCATTATAGTAAAGGATATAAGGTGTGTGTATAAACATAATTGTAGTTTATTTCCTAAGCATTTAGGAATCAGTCCAAGGGAAGGAGCTGAGTATAAGTGTGAAAAGATAGAAACCTTTGTGTGACTGGCAGTTCATTCAAGCTAGGACCACAAAGAAAACATAAAAAGTTGTTTTCCCCTTAACATTCTCTTTACTTTGCCACCTGTGCTATTTTAAGTAACTTTTTTTTTTTGCTTTTTTTTTTTTGGGTCACATCCGGCGATGCTCAGGGGTTACTCCTGGCTCTGCACTCAAGAATTACTCCTGGCGTTGCTCAGGGGACCATATGGGATGCTGGGGATTGAACCCGGGCCGGCATGGGTCAGCCGCATGCAAGGCAAACGCCCTGCCTGCTGGGCTATCACTCCGCCCCTTAAGTAACTTTCTGAGAAGCTTTCTTGGTTGGCTACCTTACTGTCTCACACACCCTACTGGAGTCTGGCTTTTGCCCTTAGGATTAATGTAACCTTTTATAAAGGTCATTAACGTCATCCTGGATGCTGCAATCAACAGATTCTTTGGATTTGGTTTTTAATTTTTAGGGGTTAAGTAATACATCTTGATTCTTGGAGAGATCGTGTGGGCCGAACCCAAGGTGCTCCTCATACAAAACACGAGCTCCAACCATTGAATCATCTCCGTGGCCCTCTTTGTTTTTAAGATTTTTTCTCAGCAAAGTTGGCAGTGTTGTTTACTCTCCTTTCTTCTGGAAACAATCTCTTCCCTTGTCTCCAGTGACCTGTCTTGTCCTTCCTCCTCTCTGTTGTTGTTGCAGGGTCATTTTCTAGTCTGTAGCTATTATGTGTTCGACTCTCTCAGATTCTTCCACATTCTCACTGTAATCACTCCACCTGGGTGATCTGACACACTTCCTGGGCTATTAGTAACTACACCTCTTATGCTCATGACTCAAAATTTGTCTCCCACCCAGATTGCTCCCCATGCTATAGCAAGGCCCTGTTCTAGGCAGTTGGGATCTTTTGAAGAACAAGACAGAAGATAGGGGTAGAAATTAAAAGACAAGTATAAATATGACCTTAAAATCAACATTATGTGTTAGAGGTTTGAAAGCTACTTTAATGGACTGTTTGAAACTTTACAACGGTGGTTAGAATTTCAGCTGACCCTTCAGTGACCGAAAGAGTCATCTGAACAAAGGGAACAGGGAACAGCTGGTACCAGTATCGATCTAAGTCAGGAATGAAGGATGTGCAGGAAATAAGTGAGGAGGGATCTGGGTAGGACATGAGGGTGGGGAGTTGACTGGCCATATAGGACCTTGTAATAAGAGGTCTTATTGTTTGTTATTTTGCTGTTTTAAAGCTGAATTGAGTCTTGATATGAGATCAAAGTTTAAAAAACAAAACTTTTAAACAAAATTTAAAAACAATATTTGGAGAGTGGATATATGGGAAGAGTTGAAAGCAGAGAAACATATGGAATGATTATTGTAAGTTGACAGGGTGACAGTCCAGTAGCTTGAACTAGAGTACTTACGGGGCTTAGAAAGCAGAGGGACAGATTGAAGAGAATTTGGAAGCATAGTTGATAGAACTTGGTAATGAATTTGCATGTGGGATGTGAAGGAAAGAAAAATCCAAGATGATTTCAAGTGTTTGGCCTGGGCAGTTGGGTAAATGGTGATGCTATGAACTAGATAGGGAAAGATAAGGACGAGGAATGAGTTGGGCAGGAAGGGTAGAACAGAGGTTCCAGCTTTGACCTACTGTGTCTTTTTCAGGGGGAAAATCACTCAGATCTACTTTCCCCCATCTTCTGCCTTTAAGCAAGCAGAAAGCCCTGCCCTCCTCCAAAGACCCCCAGAAGTTGTTCCCTTCATGCTTTGTTCCAGTGCTCCCAGGGGACCAGTGTTGCTCACTTTGGGAATCACGGGTAGAAAGTGAGTGCCAGCAAGAAGAGAGGGGCTGGAGAGAGAGTGCAGCAGGTAAGGGGCTTCCCTTACATGGCGCTGAGACCCGGGTTCAGTCCCCAGCACCCCATATGGTTCTCCAGTCCCTGACAGAAGTGATTGCTGAGCACAAAGCCAACAGTAAACCCTGGTCACAGATGGGTGTGTCTCCCAAAACAAAACAAACAATAAAGATAAAAATAGAGACCGAGAGGCTCATAAAAGATGACAACAGAGAGCTAGGAGATGGCCTTAGAAAAGGAAGAAAAGGAAAATGCTGCCTTGCAAACACGAGATCATGACTTGATCCCTGGTGCTTCCACATGTCATGAGTGTGGTTCTCACAGCTCTGTGGTCTGTGACCTTTGACATCATCAGTACTGAGTGGTTTGCTGTCTCTTAGGCAGAGCCAGACATGTGTGTGACCACTGGTCATGGAAGCAACAGGAAGAAAGGAAAGGGAAGGGACGGGAATAAAAACATTTTTATTTACAGGAGGGAAACTATAATAATATATGGTTATGTGATGCCACAGGGCCTGAGCGAAAGCACAGTGGGGAGGGCGTTTGCCTTGCATTTGGCCGACCTGGGTTTGATCCCCGGCATCCCATATGGTCCTCCGAGCACCACCAGGAGTAATTCCTGAGTACAGAACCAGGAGTAACCCAGAGCATTGCTGGGTACGACCCAAAATTAAAAAAAAAAAAACATCTAGGCAGAGATATCAAGTGGGCTGTTGGATAGACTGCTGAGTTTAAAGTGGTCACTGCTGGAGATAAAAAAAAATAAATAGGGGTTAGAGCGATAGCCTAGCGGGTAGGGCGTTTGCCTTGCACCCGGGCCGGCCCATGCCGGCCAGGGTTCAATTCCCGGCATCCCATATGGTCCCCCCCAGCACCGCCAGGAGAGATTCCTGAGTGCAGAGCCAGGAGAAACCCCTGACCATTGCCAGTTGTGACCCAAAAAAGCAAAATAATAATAATAATAGTAATAATAATAATAATAATAATTGGAAACCGTTGATATTTAAAACTATTTAATGGGATTATATAAAATTGAAAAGCTTCTGCACCTCAAAAGAAATGGTGACCAAGATACAAAGACAGTCCACAGAGTGGGAAAGAATATTCGCCAAATACCCATCTGACAAGGGTTAATATCCAGGATATATCAGGCACTGGTAGCACTTCACAAGAAAAAAACTGCCAACCCCATCAAAAAATGGGGAGAAGAAATGAACAGAAGCTTCCAAAAAAGAAAAAATTCGAATGGCCAAAAGGTATATGAAAAAGTGCTCTTCATCTTTAATCATCAGGGAGATGCAAATCAAAACAACAATGAGGTACCATCTCACACCACAGAGACTGGCACACATCCAAAACAGCAAGAACAACCGGTGCTGGCGTGGATGTGGGGAAAAAAAGGGACTCTGATCCACTGTTGGTGGGAGTGCCGACTGGTCCAGCCCTTTTGGAAAACAATATGGGCATTCCTCCGAAAACTAGATATTGAGCTCCCATTTGATCCAGCAATAGCACTCCTGGGAATATACCCGAGAGATCGAAAAACACATAGCAGAAACACTATCTGTACTTCTTTATTCATCTCTGCGCTATTCACTATAGCTAGAATCTGGAAACAACCTAAATGCCCTAGAACAGAGGACTGGCTAAAGAAACTGTGGTTCATCTACACTATGGAATACTATGCAGCTGTCAGAAAAGACGAAATTATGAAATTTACCTGCAGATAGATGGACACGGAGACTTGATTGCTGAGTGAAATTAGTCAGAAGGAAAAGGACAGATATAGAATGACTGCATTCATTAATAGGATATAAATAGATACCAGTGTTTTACTAAATGTGGGAAATGGTAATGGCAGATTAAAACTCACCATTGAATATACACAAAGAGACTTAAGTGATAAACTGTAAATATCTGCAGGGCTAGCCACAATGCGTAAAAATAAGAGGAGAGAGATGCAGAGACAGAGAGAGACAAGAAAGAGAGGAAACAGGGCTACCTGCTATTGAGGCAGCATGGGGTGGGCGGGAGGGGGTGCGGTACATTGGTGGTGGAAATGGGGCACTGGTGGAAGGATGGGTGCTGGAATACTGTATTACCAAGAACCAATTATGAACACCTTTGTAATTGTATGTCTCACCGTGGTATAATAAAAGAATTAAAAAAATAATAATAAAAAGCTTACACAAGTAAAAAAAAAACAAAAAAATAAAACTATTTAAAATCGTGGATGTGGAGAGAAGGCAGTGGAGTACAAAAAGACCCAGAAAGTGTAATTTACTGAGACCAAGCAAGAAGGTGTTTTAACATAAGGAACAGTTTTTGTGCTAAGTGCCACTTAGAGTTGGATAAAACGCAACAAAGAAATAACCAACCTTGGAATTTGTGAATATTGAGGTTTTTTTTTTTTTTTTTGCTTTTTGGGTCACACCGATGCTCAGGGGTTACCTCCTGGCTCTGCACTCAGGAATTACTCCTGGTGGTGCTGGGGACCATATGGGATGCCAGGGGACGGCCGCGCTGCAAGGCAAACGCCCTACCCGCTGGGCTGTCGCCCGGCCCAATATTGAGGTTTTGACCCTGATGTGAACAGCTTGAATGACATGTTGAGCATTTTAGAAGCCCAACTGGCATGAGAGAGAGGTAAGGAAGTGAGTACTCACAGTTCTCGAGAGGTATTGCTATGAAGAGAGATCACTGGAACTGACTGGGTCACTGGAAGAGGAGAGAGAGAGAGAGAGAGAGAGAGAGAGAGAGAGAGAGAGAGAGAGAGAGAGAGAGAGGGAGAGAGAGAGGAGAGAGAGGGGCACAGTGTTTTAAAGAGCCTCCTTAGGTATTTGTGATACAGAACCAATTAATTTCTAATCTGTCTGAGAGCCACGTAGTTTACTTCACAGGTGACTCACTCTGAGTTCATCAGCATCCTTAACTAGTGTAGCCCTTGGTTGAGAAATCTACTTAGAATATGTTTAAGAACCTGCTTGCAACAATACCAGCTTACTTCATAAATGTCTAATTGCTTCTTCTTAACTCCTTGCTCAAAAAAGGTTTTACTGGTGCTGGCAAGTGGCAGTACTTTTATGTATCACTGTTATTGAGCATATTTATATTCTAGTTCTTTTTTGAGGGAGGTTGCACTAACATTAGGTAGTACTCAGGGTTTACTACTGGCTCTGAACTCATACCTGGCAGGTTTGGGGGACCATATGTAGTCCTGGGGATCAAACCTGGTTTGGCTGCATGCAAGGCAAATGTCGTCCCTGCTGTGCTATCGCTGTGGCCCTGAGCATATTTGTATTCTGATGGGTAGGAACCTGTAAAAGAGAGGAAAAATGATGATGTAAGAAAGAGGGGAAAGTTGCATATAAGATAAGGAATCAGATCCAGGGCGGATATGAAAGGGTTGAGAATATGATGATTTCAGTGTTGCTTCTTCGTTGTCAGAGTCATGGCTGATGAGGGCTGGAGGTTTATTGAGAGAGAAGAAGTTAGTCATTTTGAGAGCAAGCATTTGAACCTATTAGGGAAAACATAGGAAAATGGCATTGAGGAACTTGTTTGAATTTGTATTGATGATGGACAAAGTAGTGGTTTTTCTTAGACACACAACTTGGCGAATAACTTAGCCTCTTTGATGTAGACCGGGAGGTCGTTAGTTTGGTTTAGTGACGGGCCAGAGAGATAGTACAGGGTTAGGGCACTTACCATGCATGAACCTGACCCTGGTTTGCTATCTGACACCACTTAGGATCCCCAGCAGAGCTTAGAGTGACCTGAGACAGCAGATGTGGCCCAACACTCCCCTCCCACCTCTCTGGTCTAGAATATGTTGATTTAATTGAATGTAAAATGGTGTAGGGGCACAAGTGAACTGAAGGTGTTGGGGGAGGACTATGTGGAAAGGAGGAACATGGAGGGAGGCGTATAATTTACGTTGAATTAGCCTCTTTTTTAATTTTAATTTTTGTTTTGAGACACACCTGGCTGTGCTCAAGGCTTCCTCCTGACCCTGAGCTCAGGGATCACTCCTGGCAGGATTGGGGGCCATGTAGGGGTTGAACCTAGGTTGGCTGCATGCTTTTCCTACGGTACTATCGCTCCAGCCTGCCTCTGTTTTGTAAGATTTCGAGGAAATAGTCTCTGTTTCAGAGAGTTGCTGTGATCCCCATAAAGTGCCTAGAATGGCATCTGATAGTAAGTGCCCTCTGTCATGTCTCCTGGACCTGGCACTAGCCTTCCTCCATCTCTTGGCATCATTCTCATCTCCTTTTTATCTTTTTGTTTTTATTTTTTGGGACATACCAGGTGATGCTCAGGGGTTACTCCTGACTCTACATTCAGGGATTACTCCTTTTAGGGCTTGGGGAACCATATGAGATGCCAGGGATCGAATCTGGGTCAGCTGCATAAACGCCTTACCTCGCTGTACTGTTGCTCTGGTCCCCTGGTTTTAAAAAAAAATCTTTTTATCTGTTATCCATACTGAAGTGAATGTGTTCTGTGAAATGTATACATCTTACCTCTCTGTTTAGCAGAGATTATGTTCCTATATGACTCAGTGACCCAAATAAATTAGTTTGGCCTTCAAGGTCAATGTGTATAGCTCTCTCCAGCCTCATCTCACCTGTGTGTCGACTTCTTGTCCCTTCTTCGGTCACACAACTTACTCAAGTTCCCCAGGTTCCCTCTTGCACTTGGATTCTCCTAATTAGTGGGAGCCTTCCTAGACATCCTTGAGAGGTCAATTTCTATTATTGGTATTTCCTATATAATTTATTCTTGGGACTGGAATGATAGCACAGCATGGAGGGCATTTGCCTTGCACGTAGACAGCCTGGGTTCGATCCTCGGCATCCGCATGGTCCCCCAAGCACTGCTAGGAGTAATTCCTGGGAGTGCAGAGCCAGGAATAAACCCTGAGCATTGCTGAGGTTACCAAAAGCAAAAAAAAAATTTTTTTTTCTTTATAGGATGAGTCTTTTTTTTTTTTTTTTTTTTTTTTGCCTTTTTTGGGTCACACCCGGCAATGCTCAGGGGTTACTCCTGGATCTGCACTCAGGAATTATTCCTGGCGGTGCTCGGGGACCATATGGGATGCCGGGATCGAACCCGGGCCGGCATGAGCCGGCCGCGTGAAAGGGCAACGCCCTACCCGCTGGGCTATCGCCCCGGCCCTAGGATGAGTCTTTGAGTGGGGATTTTTTTTTCATTGTTGTATAGTAAGTGCAATGGAGGCAAGTGTGTTTTTAAAACCTCTATCTGAATATGGAGCTTGGAATGGAATGTGTGTGCGCCCCCCCGATGGTGTTTCCAGTTCATTGGTACATTTATGGAGATTGGAGGGAAAGTTTACCTGAAATTTCTTAGCTCAGTACTTGAGGTACCGAGGCAGTCGGTATTTGAATGCATGAACACATGAAAGGATGAACACACTGTCTACCAGCCTCATAAAAGCTGTGATGTTCAGGCTTGGGTCATTAGGATTGACTTTCTTTCTTTTTTTTTTCTTTTTGGGTCACACCCGGCAATGCTCAGGGGGTTTCTCCTGGCTCTGCACTCAGGAATCACTCCTGGCAGTGCTGGGGGACCATATGGGATGTCGGGGATTGAACCATGGCCGGCACGGACCGGTCACGTGCAAGGAAAACGCCCTACCCGCTGGACTATCTCTCCAGCCCCGGATTGACTTTCTAACAGGTTAGACCTGAAAGCCAGTTCCTGTAGGAGAGAAGGTTGGAGAGGGAAAGCAAAATTTGGGTCTGGAACACACCTAGGTGAAAAATCTGGTTATAGGTCACAGCTGTGGGACTTAGCCTTTCTCCATTTCTTCCTCATTTATAAAATAAACACAATGCCGCTTAGTGGATAGGGACATCACAAGATTACACTAGGTAAGAACACTTTGGTTCCCCCCTTTTTTAAAGGGTAATTGCTTTGACTTGTTTAACTGCATGTGGCCCTTTGATATTTTAATCATAGACTCTTAGAAGTTAAAGTGAACTAATGTGTCCTTTTCAGCCAACTTTCTTAAAGCTGGTGAATAACTGCCAATTTCAGAGATGTGGTTCTGCTGCTGCACCCCACAAACACGGGCTAATTGCAAGGGAGCCTAGTCTCAATGATAGACTCTTGTTAGAGGAGAGAGCAGCAGAGCCAGGTGGCAGCGCGTGGACGTGTCTTTAAACAGATGCCCTATTCGCCCCCCCGGCATCCCATATGGTCCCCAAGCACCGCCAGGAGTAATTCCTGAGTGCAGAGTCAGGAGAAACCCTTGAGCATTGCTGGGTGTGGGGACCCCCCAAAAAAAAAACACCAAAAAAGATGCCCTAATCAGAAGCTAGCCATATCAATTGCTCATTAATAAGTGCTTCCAAAGAGACTTAGAAGTTCTTAAATTCTTCTGTTCCAATCCCAATCTTGCTTGTATTCGCCATTCTTTTTAAGGTAAGCTTCTTAGGTAAGATAGGAAGGAAAAGACCCCGAGATGGATTCCCGCACTTCATCCTGTTTGTTTCTTGCTCTCTTAACACACTCCTCTGTTATATGCCAGGTACGCTTTTTCATTTCAGGAGTTAATTCTTTAAAAAAACATCTTAGAAGAATTTTAAAGAGAAAGCATTATTTTATTTTATTTATTTTATTTATTTTATTTTTACAATTACAAAGATATACAATTGAAATGTTCATATTTTGGTTTTGGTCACAGTGTTCCAGCACCCGTCCCTCCACCAGCGCCCATCTCCCACCACCAATGTCCCCGGTTCCCTCCCCTCTCCCCCAGCCCACCTCCATGGCAGGTTCTTTATTTTTTTCCCTTTCTCTCTCTTTCTCTTTTCCCTTCCCTTCCAGACTATGGATTACAGAACATACATTAAAGGGTTGTCATGTGTATCTTTTGCCTCTATTTAATGCTCAGTTCTAGGTTGGCATTAGTGCCCTCTACAATTGTTAGCACACTGTTCCATTTTCTGTCTGACCTAGCCTCTGACTCCCCACATTTTTGTGATAATTTCCACCTTTGACAAGACCTCCTGGTATATTAAAACATTATTTTAGAAGCTCTGTATCATAATGTGAAATTCTCTATTATTAACACTATTTAAAATTTTTCTTCTGTAACTTTTACTATTTTTTTTTCTCTTTGGAGTCAGGAGATAGAAGGCATGTGCTTTGTCACTGAGCTACATTCCCTGCCTATTAATTCATTCTTAAAAAGTAGGATAATGGATGAAAGAGAGAGTACAGTGGGTAAGGTGCTTGCTCTGCATGTGACTGATCCTGATCAGATCCTTGGCACTATATATAGGCCCCCTGAGTCCTGTCAGGAATGATCCCTGAGCACAGAGCCAGGAGTAAGCTCTAAGCACTGCAGATGTGGCCCAGCCTCTTCGCCCTTAAGAGTTTTTGAATACTTCTGGGGCTGAAGAGATAGCTCAATGGATGTCAGTAACCAGGGGACCATGTGGTATTGGGGACCACATATGCAAACCATGCACTTAGCCCGTTGACCTATCTCTCCAGCCCCAGAAGTATTAAAAGTTTGTTCAGCTTATGAAACAGACCCAGAGAGTGTAAGTCTGAGATCCAAAAGGATTAGTTTTTTTTTTTTTTTGCCTTTTTGGGTCACACCCCGCAATGCTCAGGGGCCACTCCTGGCTCTGCACTCAGGAATCACTCCTGGCGGTGCTCGGGGACCATATGGGATGCGGGGGATCGAACCCGGGCCAGCACAGGCCGGCTGCATGCAAGGCAACGCCTCTACCCGCTGGGCTATCGCTCCGGCCCTGAGATCCAAAAAGGATTAGTAAAGGGTTCCTAGGCAGTTCTTTATACCGAAGGGTCCATCTTCCTCTCATTTGCCCACTTTATTTAAAAATCTTCTGGATTCTCACCACTGTGAGCATGAAAGACAGGGAAGAGGGAATGAGGAAATAACCACCCGCCCAGCAAGACTTACTGAAATAAACATCCTTCTGCAGTTTATGTTTTGCAGCTCTTCCCTCAGTGTCTTGATCTCCAACATGAGTAGATGTCAGTGCTAGCCTCATAAGGCCCTGAGTTTGGTCCATGGCACCTAAAGACTTTTTTAACTTCCAATATCTGATGTTAGAGGTGTGTTTTGCTTATGAATTTCCCCTTGAAATGGGTTTTAATTTTCTGGTTCTTGAATACACGTGAATGTTTACATGTGAAGACTGTGGCTAATCCTCCCTCCCTCCCTTCCTCCCTCCCTCCCGTTAATTTGGTTAGACGCAAAACTACAAGTTCCCTCTCACTCGTAGTAAGTAGCACAATTTAGTTCTTTTCTTACCGGAGGTCCTTGGATTCTGCCTTGTACATAATCCAAGACTGTGAGAGCTGGGCAAAATTTCCACACAGAATCTGGGACTCTGTTTCTTTACTTCCTTACAGTCCTTTTTATTTGTCTTAGTCCTGAGCTTTGTCTTCAGTTCCTCTGGAAAGAAACTTTGGGATTTGCTTTATTATTGGAACTTCCGCTGGTCAGCCCCTTAAGTCAAAGCCCCCAAACGAAGACTTCATTCCATGGCATTTCCTTCTTCCAGTTTTTTTTAGGCCACACTTGGTGCTACTCAGGGCTCACTCCTGGCTCTGCACTAAGGGGCTCTCTCCTGGCAGGGCTCCGGGGGCCATATTTAGTGCTCAGAATCAAACTTGGGTCAGCTGTGTACCAAGGCAGACACATTACTGTACTATTTCTCTGGCCCCTCATCTTCCTTTCAAGTTGTTTTAAAAAAACTTCTATCATTTTATTATTTCTCTATCTTTGCTTTGTTGTGTCAGTGTGGTGGTGCTGGGGGTCCCCGGTGTATCACTTCTGGTAGTGCTGGAGTCCGGGGTGTGTGGGATGCCATGTCTGAGATTGAATCCAGAGCTTCACGCATGCGGGGCATGTATTTTATCACTTGAACCCATCCCCAGCCCATTTTTCCTTTTTTGTTGCTACCTTTCTTCTTTTAAAATTGTATTTTAGTCACTGCGATTTATAATACTGTCAGTGAAACTAGTGATGTGTATCATAATGGAATACTACTGGGCTATAAGATCCAGTTGTGTAATTTGCTGCTGTGGTTATGACTGGACAGGATCCTGGGAGTGAAGTCAGCCAGGAGAGGGGCAGGCACAGGTGATCCCCCTCATCTGTGGGGTATAAAGCAACATAAGAAGGGGATAATAAGCAACTGAATCTGGTGGGAGATGGGGGAGGAGGGACCTTCAGAGAGGGTCCTGATTCATATTGCTCTATCTTTTCTTGGGGGACACACTTGGCAGTCTCAGGTGTTTACTCCTGGCCCTATACTCGGGAATAACTCCTGACAGTTCTCAGAGGACTAAATAGGATGCTGGGGAATCAAACTCAGGTCGGCTATGTGCAAGGCAAGCCTCACCTGCTGTACTGTCTCTCCAGCTCCTACATATTTCTCTTTCTTAATAATAGCTTTATAACTCCTCGGGAGGCTGAAGCATGGATGGATTATATGTGTTTGGTGTTGGGGATGTGAAACTTGGATTAAAACTTTGCAGCCTTGGTAGGAGGCCACATGGTGGTCTGTGGGTGTGTTGAGGGCCTGATGGGCTGTCGTGGAAAGACAGGGACAGTGTCCAAGATCATCTCCCTAAAATTAGGCTTACTTTTCTTTTTCTTTTTCTTTTTTTTTTTTTTTTTGGTCACACCTGGCAATGCTCAGAGGTTTCTCCTGGCTCTGCACTCAGGAATCACTCCTGGCCTTGCTCGGGGACCATATGGGATGCCGGGATCGAACCCAGGCCGGTTTGGGCCGTGCAAGGCAAACGCCCTACCCGCTGGGCTATCGCTCCGGCCCCTAGGCTTACTTTCTACTCAGAAGTCAGCTTTCCATTTTCCCCTAAGACTGAGTTTTGACACAGACAGGAGTTTTACTAAGATCCCTCTTGTACCTCTTTATGGGTCTTAGGGGTCACATCATGGGATAGTAGGCTTTTCACTTCTCCCTGTGGAAAGGTTGCTAGTTACCAGTGTAGAGCAGAAGTGTGAATACAGAGCAGCACTGTGCTCTAATTCGCAGTGGGGAAGTTCAGCTCCCTCTCTGAGGAGTCAGCCTAAAAGGTAGCCCAGTAAGAGTGAGCATGGTGGGAGGCCTTTTGTATTTAGGCTTAGATTTAAATCCCCACTGCTGCGACTAGAGAGATAGCATAGGGGTTAAGACACTTCTCTTGCATATACCTGGCTCCTGTCCAGTCCCCTTTGCTACATGGTCTCCTGAGCACAGAGCTGGGAGTAGCCCTGAGCACTGCGCCGAGTGTGACCTCAAATCCCTCCACATATCCACCCTTCCCTTCCTTCCTTCTTTCTTCCTTCCTTTCCTTTCCTTTCCTTTCCTTTCCTTTCTTCCTTTCCTTTCTTTCCTTTCCTTTCTTTCCTTCCTTTCCTTCCTTCCTTCTTTCTTCCTTCCTTCCTTCCTTTCCTTCCTTCCTTCCTTCCTTCCTTCCTTTTCCTTTCCTTTCTTCTTTTTCTTTCTTTCTTTCTTTCTCTCTCTCTCTCTTTTTTTTCTTTCTGTCTTTCTGTCTGTCTGTCTGTCTTTCTGTCTTTTTTTTTTTTTTTTTTTTTTTTTTTTTTGGGTCAACACCCAGCAATGCTCAGGAGCTACTCCTGGCTCTGCACTCAGGAATTACTCCCTGGTGGTGCTCGGGGACCATATGGGATGCTGGGGATGGAACCCAGGCTGACACAGGCCGACCGCGCGCAAGGCAAACGCCCTACCCGCTGGGCTACCGCTCCGCCCCTCCACCCATATTTCTGACTGTGATTGTGCCAGGAGACATGGACAAGTCACTTTCAAAATGTAGATTCTTTATAAGGGGTAATGGTGATCTTTATTGTATTGTATACGGCAGGAAATATATTGGGGTATGATAGAAATTCAGCAGATGTTTGGGTTGTTTTCTTACTCATCTTTTAGAACGTCTTATTTTTAGTAGAATCCCAAGTTTAGCCATAAAGCAGTGGTGTGACTCATCCTTTCCAAGCTTCACCCTGTCCAAGTTTTCTTCCTCAAATAGCCTTTTACTTGTTTATTTAATTTTTTTTTTTTTTGCTTTTTGGGTCACACTCAGTGATGCTCAGGGGTTACTCCTGACTCTTTGCTCAGGAATTACTCCTGGTGATGGTGCTCTGGGACTGTATGGGATGCCGGGGATCGAACCTGGATCAGCCAGCGTGCAAGGCAAACACCCTACCTACTGTTCTATTGCTCCAGCCCCTACTTGCTTATTTCTTAAGATCCATCCCAGTCATAAGATGTTATATGAATACGCTAAAGATACTATTGGGGAGGATATAGGTATGTTAACTTAAGGAAAGATAATGTCGCCTGCCCTGGCACAAAAAGCAAGTCTGCTGGAGCCACAGGGAGAGAGAGAGACACGAGCTGCCTTCAGAGTCAGGCTCTTCACTCAACTCTCGCTTTGTGCCTTTTCTCACAGCACTGTGTGTCAGTAAAGATACTGGCTTTGGGTTAGCTCAGCCTTGGTGTGAGTCATGCTTTACCTATCATGTTCTTTGTTTTTATTCTGTTTAGGTCAGGAGGCAACTACCACTGCAAGGGAGTGATTGATTTCAAGACAGCAAGCATCAGGGGAGTAGCCAGAGTTATTGACTGAAGCTTAAATTACCTAAATGGTGAGTAAGTTGTCCAGGGAAATCTGGCTACACTCATGGACTTAGCTGGCTTCTGTAGACTCTACAGTTTTCCACTATTGAAGGAGGAGGGAAAGTCACAATTTTTGCTGTTCTATTATAAACCAAATACCATACTAAGTATTCTGTATCTTTTCGTTTTATCAACCACTCAGCCATACAAGGGTAAAAACAATTGCATAGAATTGTCAACTTTCAGAAATAGGTCTAGCTGTATTTGTTGAGGGCTTACTGTATATCAGCACAGTTCTGTTCATATATATCATTTTCCCTTTTATTTATTTTTCTTCTGTTTCATATATCTCTTAAATTTTCACCAAATGCTATGAAGCAAGTGCTGTTACTTCACGAAAAGGAAATGAGCTTTAAAGGGGCGTTAAGCAAATTCTCAAAGTTCATACCAGTTACTTAAATAGTAAGACTGGATTTCAAAAGGAGCTATTTAAAAAAAGTTGAAGAAGTGACTGGTTGAAACTGTGACTGACAACCTTTATTTGTTTTTTCCTTTTTTATTGAAACACTGTGATTTAAAATAAAAAGGTTTTCATAATACTTTTGATAGAAAGATTCATAGTTCAACACCACTCCCACCACCAGTGTGTTCCCACCACCAAAGACCCTCATGTCCCACCCACCCCAATCCCCATGCCTGCTCCATCAGCTGACACTGATTATATTGACTGTTAACCTGCATACATGGCAATGTTATTGTTGAATCCATTTTCTTCCCTATTGTTGGTTATGGGAGAATCTGGCCAAAATTCTGTTCTTGAATTTACTTTCTGAGTTTCTAGAATGTGGTTGGTTCCACTAGCTTGATGTGTACGGCACTGCCACTTGCAGCATGGGACTAGGGGAGAGCTGGATGGCAGCTCTCTCCCTGTGTGGCCGAGTCTCTGCATCATGGCTAACAGCCCGGAGGTAGTTTGTGGGCGGGTCCACCAGGCCTCCTGGATGGGTCAGAGAAGGGAAGGGGCACCCTGGTTCCATCTCCACGAAAGCCTGGTGACAATTGCCACCGAGAACTGCCTACCTGGACTTGAAATCGGCTGCTCTTTTGTGGGAGGCTCTGGTGAGGCAGGCTTGAAATCGGCCTCTCTCTTTGGTGGGGCTCTGATGAGCTGTGGAGTCTGGATGTTTCAAATGGCTGAGATCGTGGTGAGCGAGTTTCCTCTGGCTACTTCCGAGGCCCTACTGAAGTGGCGGGCTGGGATCAGAATCTGTCCTCCCTCCTGGGCGCTCATGGTCAGCTGAGCTAGGGGAGAGCCAGATGTCAGCTCTGTCCTGTGTGTCTTTGTCTCTGCTTCATGGCCGAGGTTGACTTCGTGTGACTGACAGCCTTTAGAGAACAAAACCAACTATGTAAATGAAGTTTTTAAAAGTTCCGTTTGAGGGGCCGAGGCGATAGCACATCAGGTAGGACAGTTGCCTTTGCACGCGGCTGACCCGGGTTGTACCCCCCAGTATCCCATATGGTCCCCTGAGCAGTGCCAGGAATAATTTCTTAGCGAAGAGCCAGGAGCATTGCCGGGTGTGACCCAAAAAAAAAAAAAAAAAAATCATTTGAGAGGGAATATGGGAACACTGGAGGAAAGTTGACACTGGTATGATTCGTGTTGAAATATTATATTCCTAAAACTCAACTATTGCAAGTCACAGTTATTTAATAAATTGCTAATTTTTTTTAAAGGACTAGGGGGAAATCCTTTATTTTTTTACTTGCCTTTTTTTTTTTTTTTTTTTACTTTTTCTTAGCCCTTTCTGGTTCTGTGTGCTATCATTTTATTTATTTTTTTTGGTTTGGGGTTATACCTGGGTTACATCTGGCTTTGTGCCCAAGGATCACTCTTGGCGGTGCTTGAAAACCATGTGGGGTGCAGGGATTGAACCCAGTTTGGCCACATGCACGCCCAAGTGCCTCTACCTGCTGTATCGTCTCTCCGTCCCTTGATATTATATCGTTTGTTGACGGCCAAGAGGATAAAAAGTACTAATGATACAGGAGAAACGAAGTGAACGGTCAGTCGCTGAGTGATGGTCACAGAAAGATTTCTTTGTGGAGATAGTGTAATCGGGCAATCAGAGTGTGTTCCTGGGATAGGAGACTGGACATAGCAAAGGAATCTTAATACCATGTCCCAGACTCATGGCCTGGGAACGAGGTGTAGTTGAGAATAATACTGACGCTTACAGGAGTGGGAAGCTTCAAGGCAAACGGTTGCGCTGTTAATTGGTTCAATATTCTTGTTTCACCCCTTCCCTGGAGCATTTTTCCTACCTCAGGGAACTGGGTTATGAAATTAATTGTTGGTTGGGGAGGAGTTGAAACTAGTATTAGTTTTTTTCATGGATCTGTTTGTTTTTTTTTTTAATAGTACTTTAGTGTCTTTTTTATTGAAGCACCTTTTATTTCTTTTACTATATTTTATTATCGGGGGGGGGGGAAGGAATTTTTTTTCCAAAGATGCCAAGGATTGAACTCAACATACATGTGTGGTATGTACTTACCACTGAGTTACACCCCTGACCATGAAACAAAATCTTTTTTTTTTTTATTTTCTCCATGGTTGCAAGACTGGAGGGCAACCAGGTGAATTTTCAGATTGTGTGTGTGTGTGTGTGTGTGTGTGTGTGTGTGTGTGAGAGAGAGAGAGGAGAGAGAGGAGAGAAGAGAGGGAGAGAGAGAGAGGAGGAGAGAGGAGAGAGAGAGAAGAGAGGAGGGAGAGAGAGAGAGAGAGAGAGAGAGAGAGAGAGAGAGAGAGAGAGAGAGAGAAAGAGAGAGAGGAGAGAGAGAGATCCAAGCAGCCAGGTGACTTTTCAGGGTTTCTTTCCTGTGTGTGTGATGTCCAAGCGGTGCTCAGAGGCTGAGGGGCCCTGCTGCTTCAGTGAGGATGCTGCTCGGACACTGCTGTGCTGGGGAGCTCTAATCACATCTGGAAGTGCTTGGGCGCAGCCAGGGCTGCACCTCAATGCTTGGGGGATGCACCCAGGCCAGCTGCCAAGCATGCACCCTGACTGCTGTGAGGTCACTTAGCTCCTGTTTTGTTTTTATGGTTCCAGGGATAGACCATAAGACCCTCATACATAGAAGGCCTGTGCTCTGCTGTTGAGCCTACATTTCAGGTCCCTGGTTTTCTTTTCTGTGAGGTGGAAGGTCAGTTTGAGCCATACTGATGATGCTCTGGGGTAGCTCCCTTGCAGTGCTTTGGGGGACCATGTGTGTTGATGATAAAACTGGGTCATCTTCAAGCATCTTATTTCC
>JAJIBD010010473.1:0-32664 GCA_021461705.1 Cryptotis parvus
AAATTAACAGGGGCAAGATAGACTCTGAGCCGTGTGGAGACTTCTTCCTGCCTGCTCTTGCTCTCAAATGCGAACTCTTTGGAAAAGAAAGGAAAAGAAGATTCTTCCCTGCCACAACTTAGGGGGTTCTTCTAGTTAGATGGATTCTGACTCTCAACCGTACCAAAACTTTTGCTACGGTTTATGTAATTCACTCAGCCACTTAGCCCAAATGTGAAAATTGTCTTTAAGTATGTGCTGACCACATTCCAACTAGAACAAAAGTCTCGTGTACCTAACCACCACCCCTGCAGCTCTACAACCCAAATTAATAATATCCAAATGAAGAGGCATGGTTAACATTCGGACAAATCAGACAGAACGGTCAGATTTCAGGAACAAAATGAACGTGATTCCAACTATCAGTACGCGGCAACTGAAGCTGAAATGGAGATTCCACATGAAAATTATGTTAAACACGGGATAGCGATTCTTGGTTCTGAGAAATTATAAAACATAGGCACCAAATCTCCGAATGATAAATTCAATTATATTAGACTCATTTGCTCTGTTGTAATATTAGCCTCAAGTTCCTATCTGTGAATTTAATAGCTAAACCTCTTAACCACCACAAATGTGAAATTTACTAAATTATTTTTGATATCTTAAAGTTGAGATCGCATTTAGGCTTCAAATACAGGTGGAAGAAATTACTTGCTTCCTCCACTGATCTTTCCTGTTGCAAAACAAGTAGCGTGAAGTCAGCAGAACCTGAGGAACTTCCCAGTGTTCAGCTCAGTTCCTCCCCCTAGTGGTCACAGAGAAGAGGTGCCTGAGCCTGGTGGTATTTCTTCAAGGGACCCTATCACTTCAATGACTTATAGAATAGTGACTCGGAGGAATATATGGTACCAGTGAAAAGTAATCAGTCTTAATTTGTGATTCCACTTACTTATACTTCCCACTGTTAATACAATGGCTCTTTGTATCCACCATTTTTAGTGTTTTTTAATTGTAAGATGGCTGAACAGATTCCAAATGAAACTGTGCATGTCTTAAGAATTCACTGTATGGGTATGCCACAAAACTCTTAACAAAATTGGGGAGAGACAAGTATCATGGTGCATTAAACAACTATATGAACATCACCCGTGTGGGCAAAACAGGGAGGGTGGGGTTTATAGGACTTAAGCTTTATCTGAACTCTCTCAGCTCCCTTCAAACTACCACACAATGTTTATAAAGTGGCAGGGTAGAACAAAAAACGCTTTTTCATAGTGGGTTTTGTATGGCTTCCACTCAAAAGAGTACGACTGTTATTTTGATGAGTGTCTATTGAGTTTCCTGGAGCAGGAAATGCCCCCCTGGATTGTAAAACAGTCTTAATTTTGGCTTGTTTCCCCCACTGGCTCTCCTTGTACCTTGTAATCTCGCAATCTTGATGAGAGGGTGCCCTACTCTTCCACTCCTAGACCTAATTTTGGACAGTCAATGCTTCCTTGTCAAATGCAGGTGGTTGATTTTGCAGTCATAAACCAATCAGAAAAAAGCGCCTTCTGTTAATTATGGCCTCGGAGAGCTATTTATACACCTGCACCATCTTCAAACAAGCTAGAAGGAATGAACGCCAATACAGAACCTATACCTTCTCTTTAATAATTCCTGGCTCACCAAGAGAGAAAATCAGAATCCTTAAAGTAAGGAAAAGAAAATAATACTTGAAGAATGAGCTTCTTGATAACTTCAGAACAAGAGATGCCGAAAAGAAGCAAAGAAACAGTATCGCTTCCAGGGGATGGTGTGGCACAGCTCTCTGAGGGGCAATTCACCAGCTTCACTTCGTCTGGCTCAAAGTGCACCACTAGAACAGAAACCACTGGCCACCAATGCTTCAAGGCAACCTGACATCACAATGCAGTGTTTGGCCTTAAAGGCGGGGCTGGGCTGCTATTCTCATTTAAATACTTGGAGCATTTTAATTTGCTGCCTTTCCACAAGTGCTTTCTGATGACCCCTGAGCTACAGCACCAAAACTGCACAATCGTCCGCCCTTCCTCCTCCGTGCACTCTTTCAAAACTTGTACAGCTGGTGGGGCACGCAGTGGACCTACAGGTCAAGACATCGGTAGGAAATAAAAAGTTGGATACGACAAAGTAAATTCCAGCTACCAAGGTAATTTAGAGATCTCCTGATGGAATGGGGAGATCTGGAACAACTCTAGAGCTGACAAAGCATATATGGCAACTATCATTGCCATAGTTGGAAAGGGAACTCAATGGACAGGCCATGGCTAACAGTGATCTCCACTTAACATTGACGCTGTGTTGAACACTCACTTGTCTGAATCAGAGATGCTTCAAATCCCAAGCATCACAAGCATCACAGGGTCGAAGTTTCATCTGCACAGGCTACAGATCACTTTTTCTTGCCAGTTGTTGCGAGGATCACATATGGTGGTACCCTGGGGTGCTATTTCATGCCAGGGATGAAGCCTGGGTCTCACACATACAAAGCACTTGTGCTACCAGTGAAATCACATGGCCAATCCTTTTAGATATGCCTAAGGAAACTCTCCAAGCAGAAGAGGGACTGTGCTTTGGTTAATGATGGTCAGAGCGGCCTGGGAGGAGTCAGGTTGAAGGAATGCTTTACGAGGGGACTGGGTTCCATTCCCAGTAAAATCAAGGAGCCAGGGACAGCAGCACCGCCTGGCCACCAGGCTGCACTCCTGACTTTACACTTCATCTCACTGCTCTGCTGAGGGATAAGTAGGAAAGAATTTCCATCTACCACAACCTTCATACAATGAAAGCCACTTTTTGGCCTCAGCTGGGGCATTTATGCAGGCCTAGCAGGTAACAGAGACATTTTATCAGACCATAAATTCTTTTTCTATTGAACCACTGTGAGATACACAGTTGCAGAGCTGTTCACTACCAGGTTTCAGTCATACAGTGTTCCGTCACCATCCCTCCACCATTATACATTTCCCACCACCAACGTCCCCAGTTTTCCTCTCCACACATTCCCTACCCAGTCTGTCTCTATGGCAGGCACTTTCTCTGTCTCTCTCTCTTTCTACCCCCTGTGCTGAGGCATTAGTTTGCCATACAGAAACTGATAGGTTATCATGTTTGTTCCTTCCTTTCAGCACACAGTTCTTATCCAGAGTGATCATTTCCAACTATCACTGCCATAGTGCTCCCTTCTCTGTCCCAACTCCCTTCTCCCCAGCACTTGAAGCAGGCTTCCAACTGGAAGACCATAAACGTTTGGAAAGCCAAAAAGTCCTTGCAGGGGCTAGCCACAATGTATAAAATAAGAGGGAGAGAGGAGATGCAGAGACAGACAGAGAGAGACAGACAGACAGACAGACAGAGAGACAGAGAGAGAGAGAGAGAAAAGGGGGTACCTGCTATTGAGGCAGCCTGGAGTGGGCGGGAGGGGTGGGGTACATTGGTGGTGGAAATGGGGCACTGGTGGAGGGATGGGTGCTGGAATGCTGTATTACCAAGAACCAATTATGAACACCTTTGTAATTGTATGTCTCACGGTGGTATAATAAAAAGTTTTTTAAAAAAAGTCCTTGCAGACCAGCCTTTATTCATTGTGAAACATCTACTTGGAGGTCAGATTGTTTATCTTTTTCCAAGATGAGAGAGAGAAGTCCTGGGCCTGGAGAGACCGTACAGGGGTAAAGGCATTTGCTTTGCATATGGCCAATGCAGGTTCGCTCCCTGGCATGGCGTGCTCCCCTGAGCACAGAGTCCGCAGTAACCCCTGAGTGCCACCAGGTGCGGCCCAGGCCTGTCTCTACCCCCTCTCCTCTGCCAAAAGCGAGAAAATTCCTTATATGATTTTTCAACATGAGGCTATTTTGGTCACATTCCCCAAGACATGCTCTGCTCTCTCTTGATCGCATTGTCAAGCTGATAAATTTATGCCATTTTAAGGAGCTGGTGCCCTCACTGAAATACACAAACAGTGACATTGTAAGAACTAGGGTGGACACACAGCAGGCTCTGGTATCCCTGGAGAACTGGACTATGGCCCTCCAAGCTATTCTCCTCTGACACTCCTGTTTGGGGATGGAAATGGAGTCTATTGAGGCCATTCTGGGCCAGGCTCCCCAAGGTTTCCTACTGTGTCCATGACCATTTCAGTGCTTGGGTCTCTGCTGCCCGGCTGAGTTCCTGTACCTCTCACCCAGAAGTTCCCACGGCTAATTCCCAGGCAGCTTCTCTGCAGGAAGGACGGAAACACGTGTGAGCTCACATCTGTTGGTTTCCTACCTGCTCCCAGTGTTCCCCGTCATTTGGAACCTAAAAGCCCTCTCATAAATATGCCTCGCTTAGACGTACTTTATGTCCGACTCTGAGAACGGAACCCAAGACGGAATGCTGCAGCCAGACCAAACAGCCCCTGACTCTCCTGGGAGGAGTGGCTTCAAAGAGGCCCGGCCTCCCATGCCAGCAGAGTTTCCCTGGCTCGGCTACTGCTAAAAGGAATATTCTGCTAAACAGAGCTTCAATCTGTATGGCTTTTAAATTTTCACTCTGGAATTTCTTTATTTTTTTCTCTTTTTTTTAAAAATTTTTTATTATACTACCGTGAGACATACAATTACAAAGGTGTTCATAATTGGTTCTTGGTAATACAGTATTCCAGCACCCATCCCTCCACCAGTGCCCCATTTCCACCACCAATGTACCCCACACCCTCCTGCCCACCCCCCCAGGCTGCCTCAATAGCAGGTACCCCAGTTTCCTCTCTTTCTCTCTCTGTCTCTCTCTCTCTGTCTCTGCATCTCTCTCCCTCTTATTTTACACATTGTGGCTAGCCCTGCAGATATTTAGAGTTTATCACTTAAGTCTCTTTGTGTATATTCAATGGTGAGTTTTAATATGCCATTACCATTTCCCACATTTAGTAAACACTGGTATCTATTTATATCCTATTAATGAATGCATTCATTCTATATCTGTCCTTTTCCTTCTGACTAATTTCACTCAGCATGATAGTCTCCATGTCCATCCATTTGCAGGTAAATTTCATAATTTCGTCTTTCCTGACAGCTGCATAGTATTCCATACACTCTGGAATTTCTTTAAAGCAATTTTTATTTTTAGTAAAAGCATCTAGGGCCAGAGCGATAGTACATCAGGTAAGGCATTTGTCTTGCACACACTCAACCCAGGTTAGATCCTTGGCATCCCATATAGTCTCCTGAGCACCACTGTATCTCTGTCACTGTCTTCCCGTTCATCATCGATCTGCTCGAGCGGGCACCAGTAACATCTCCATATGTCCTGTCTCATGCTAATAGAGCCCAAGGGCACCTGCTTGCTCCAGGAACATAAAGAGCCTCAAACCATTCCATCATGTCATGAGAATGAGGTCTATAATTGTTACTGGTATTTGGCATATCAAATACGACACAGGTAGCTTGCCAGGCTCTGCCATGTGGGTAGCATACTCTTGTAGTCATCTCTAAATATAGCATTTATTGATGAACCGCGTGGCAGCGAAGCTGGGCTGTGATAGGCTGGTCTGCTGGGTGGAGTTCTGATGAGGGGAAGTCCGGATGTGGAAAATGGAGGCCTTCATGGAGTAGGGGGTCGTCTGGCTTGTTACGAGGTTCTGCTGGCGTACCAGGCCAGGGCTAGAACCCGCCATCCCTCCCGGGTGCCTCGTGAGTGGCTGGGCACAGGGAGAGTCAGTAGCAGCTCTGCCCCATGTCTGTGAGTCTCCAGATGGGGCCTCGTTTGGAGAGTATGACAGCTGGTACAAAGAATTATTCCTGAGCACCAGCAGGAGTAATTCCTGAGTGTAGAGCCAGGAGCAGCCCCTGAGCATGGCCGGTTATGACCCCAAAGATCAAATAATAATAATCACTTATCACTTATCGTATCACTTATCTTCCCGTTGTTCATCCATTTGCTGGAGAGGTCACCAGTAACATCTCCATACGTCCTGTTGTAAGCAAGTGTAGCCCAAGGGCACCTGTTGCTCCAGGAACAGGAAGAGCCTCAAACCATTTCTTCAGGACATGGGAATGAGGTCCATAATTGTTACTGGCTTTTGGAATAATAATAATAATAATAATAATAATAATAATAATAATCGTGCATTAAAAAACCAAATGTAAATTTGAGGGAAAGGGGGTAGATAGAGGTAACCTGAAGTTGGACTGGGCTGATAGTTACCCAACTATATTATGAATTTAGGTGACTCCTGAGCAGGTGTTCAGGAGGTCCCTAAGTCCCACTGGCAATTCTCAACCAACCAGACTAATGGTTTAACACAGGACCTAAGGATGTGGTGAGGCTCAGGCCCTTGTGTGGGGGTTCCTGGACCTTCCCCACAGTACTGAGACCCTCAGAGCTGCATCCAGCAGTGCTCAGGGGACCATCTGGTACCAAGCATTGGACACTGGTTAGAAGTGTGTCAGGCATGTGTCCTAAATGCTGTACTAAAAACTGCTCCTCAAACTTTGGGGGCTGGGGAGTTAGTTGGCGGTTACACCTGGCAGTGTTCGGGGCTTACTCCTAGCTCTGTGCTCAGGGATCACTCAGGGGACCAAATGTGGTGCCAGAAATTGAACCTGGGTTGATTGCATATAAGGCAAATGCCCTACCTTCTGTACTAGCTCTCCGGTCCCTCGATAATTTTTTAATCTTTAAATCACCCACTAAAAATGAGGAATATTTTGAACTATGCAACAATAAAGCTACTAAAAATGACTGTGGGGTGTGGGGAGGCGTTGGCGGGCCCCCAGCAGGCCTGCACTGCCAGCAGGGAGGCCTCTGGTTCCAGCCCACTCCCGTCCAGATGGCGTTGCTCTGTGTGCCGTCTGTGATCCCTGCTCAGCACCACAAGTCACGTCCAGCCTGAGCAGAGCCCCAAGCATGAGAGTGTTGCTGCTAACAGATGTGCACCAGGGCCACAAAGTATAACCCTGGCGAACACAAGTGTGAGCAGCACCGCCTGTGAGCACTGCAGCCAGAATGTGTGTAAGCACCGGGCTGAAAGGAAGGCAGCCCTCACACCATGGCCACATTTGTGAGCCTCATGACCTGGCGTGAAACCCCTGGTGAACATAGAGCAGGCCTGCAAGAGACCCCTGACACCACCCCACCCCACCCCACCTCCTGCCCAGTTATCACAATAACTGCAGCAAACAAAGGGGAAATTCCTGTGAATGTGAAGCTGGCAACAAGGGTGTTGGTAAACTTCTAGCATAAAAACCAGCTTTACAAGCCCTATACCCATTTTTATACCACTGTGAGATATACAACTACAAAGCTGTTCATGATTGGTTTCAGTCATACAGTGTTCCAGCACCCATCCCTCCACCAGTGCACACTACCACCAATGTCCAAGATTCTCTCTCCCAGCCTGCCTCTATGGCACCTCTCTCTCCTCTTTTTTCTCTCTCTCTCTCTCTCTCTCTCTCTCTCTCTCTCTCTCTCTCTCTCTCTCTCTCTCTCTCTCTCTCTCTCTCTCTCTCTCTCTCTCTCTCTCTCTCTCTCTCTCTCTCTCTCTCTCTCTCTCTCTCTCTCTCTCTCTCTCTCTCTCTCTCTCTCTCTCTCTCTCTCTCTCTCTCTCTCTCTCTCTCTCTCTCTCTCTCTCTCTCTCTCTCTCTCTCTCTCTCTCTCTCTCTCTCTCTCTCTCTCTCTCTCTCTCTCTCTCTCTCTCATTGTGGCAAGCCCTATGCTCTTAAGCCCAGGTTCTCTATTTAATCATAAAAAGGTCAAAAGTTTTTCTGCAATTTTGGTTTTTAAAAGAAACAGTAAATTGACTATCATGAATATCTGCAATGAACTAATCATCATTAATGCAGCAGAAACACTGACAAGTAGACCCTTAGCCATAGAAGTGTCGCTAAATTAAGCTCAGCACAGTTCAGGAACAACTGTACTAGATGTTAATCAGTCACCAGTTTTCAGCAATTTACAAATGCCCAGGCCCTGAGTTTCACAACCTTATCATGGGTGCTAGGGACAGGTGAGTGCTAGGTAGCAATTACCTACACAATAAGTCCTCACCTATGGTCATCCATAGGACCGCATCTTTAAAATAGCATGAGAAGCCATTTTGACTATACGTTAACACATCAACAAGAGTTAAGTTCTTACAGTAAGTTTCCGGTCCTAAAACATCACAAAACCACTAAGACTCAGAATACTTGGACTATTCAATCAGTATCCAGATTATTCATCTTCAACCCCACTTATTCTAGTTCAAGGCTGCAGGTGGCTAGAGCCTGTCCCAGAAGATCAGTGTCAAGGAAGGGACCCACCATAAACAGGTGTCCTTCCATATCAGGCACATCTGTGGCCACCAAAGATGCCAATGTACCAATATGCACATCTGGGGCGGGGAGGAAACGGTTGTGTTCCCAAAGAAAATTCACTCAGGGACCAGAACAACAGTACAGCCGGCAGGGCACTTGCCTCATGTGCAGTAGACTCAAGTTCTATTCTCAGATCCCCATAAGATCTCCTGAAACCTTCCAGGAGTGATCCTTGAGTGCAGAGTGAAGAGTAAGCCCTAAAATCTCCTTATGGATGAACCACCCAAAAAATAACTCCCACACAGACATGGGGGAGCAGATGTCAACTCCACAGACAATGGCCCCAACTGGGAATCAAGTGGTTTGTTTTGTTTTTTCTCATTTTGTTTTTTTCTCAACATCATAACAAAACAACTTTGAGAAGACTTACGGTTGTAAACAGAACACAGCCACTACTATACCAGACTATTTTGGAAAATTATCACCCTGTGAAGAAGGTACTATCCGCATTTAAGAGTTTTTGTTGGGGGGCTTTTTGTTGGCTTGTTGCTTTTAATTTTGCAGGTGAGAAAACAAACACTGTGAAGTTGGTTAATTAGATCAATGTCCCATATACTTGGGATCCCAATCAAAAAATTCTCCTGCTTCAAAATCTAGCCCCCATCTCTCTACCTCATTATTCCTTGAGCTTCTGACCCCATTCTATGGGGACATGTATTCCCATCTAGCCTTGATTATGTGAAGTTTCCTCATCAATAAAATCATGTTACTAATCCTTAATTCTTGATGTCGTGAAGATTACATGAGAATTACCTTTCCTTTGACTGGAAACCAGTCAGTAACAGTTGGACTCATCCCTCTCCCACCAAAGTTCCTTCCTGGGTTCTTGAAGGGGAAAAAAAAAATCTTATAAATTCTACACTTTTCATAGGCGTCCATCTAGGCAAGCCTCACTGGACCTGAGGTCTGTCGGAAGCAATTAACAAGAACCAAGATCACAGCATAAGTCCTGTGCTATCTGTCCTTGACTGTGATGGACACTGTCAACACGGGTGTCAACTTCAAGAGATGGGCTTCTGTCCACAGGAACTGGGCTAAGGTCACATACTTGACTCATGCTGTCCAGCAGACAGATGTCTGGGTGACAACTTTGCAATGCTGCCAGCCACAGAGAGGGCCAACCCAGGTGGGGAGCCAATAGCTTCTTCCAAATCCTCTTTACCCTCCAATCCAACCCATTCATTCGCTAAGACAATCCGTCACTGATCAGAACTCAAAATAACTTGTTTTCCTTCCTCCCATCCCAGAATACTACTTTCAGCATCATGTCTTAATTTTAAGATATCCACCAGCCAAAGAGAGTGTTTTGAGAACAAAGATTTGCAAGCAAGCTTCCTGTTCAATCTTGTATATTGTAATAAGCACCTTCCAGTATGTACTGCTCAGAAACCCAGGGGAAAAGTGATGTGGGGTGCAGGTGATGTGGAATAAAAGCAAAGCTCTCCTCAGCGAAAGCCAGCAGAAAGGGTCAGGACATCACTGGAGATCACTCATTCATGCATGCATATAATATGTGAAATCACCATATACTGGGTTAATATATTAAGCAGAAACATAGTTCAAAATTACTGTCTGTGATAGTGAAAGGCAAATTCTAACTGTAATAGTTTTCTTCCAGATGACAAATCAAACAACATAGGAATAAGAGAAGGAAGGGAGGGAGGGAGGGGGGGGGAGGGAGGGGAGGGAGGGAGAGGAGGGAGGGAGGAGGGACGGAGGGAGGGAGGGGAGGGGAGGGAGGGAGGGAGGGAGGGAGGAGGGAGGGGGGAAGGAGGAGGAGACGGGGGGGGGGGGGGGAGGGGGGAGAAGGAAGGAAAGGAGGGGGAGAAGAAGGAAGGAAGGAAGGAAGGAAGGAAGGAAGGAAGGAATGGAAGGAAGGAAGGAAGGAAGGAAGGAAGGAAGGAAGGAAGGAAGGAAGGAAGGAAGGAACTTCTAGGAAGGAAGGAAGGAAGGAAGGAAGGAAGGAAGGAAGGAAGGAAGGAAGGAAGGAAGGAAGGAAGGAAGGAAGGAAGGAAGGAAGGAAGGAAGGAAGGAAGGAAGGAAGGAAAGGAAGGAAGGAAGGAAGGAAGGAAGGAAGGAAGGAAGGAAGGAAGGAAGGAAGGAAGGAAGGAAGGAAGGAAGGAAGGAAGGAAGGAAGGAAGGAAAGGAAGGAAGGAAGGAAGGAAGGAAGGAAGGAAGGAAGGAAGGAAGGAAGGAAGGAAGGAATAAACCAGCACTGAAGGCATTCCTTTTCAGGTTTTTACCAAGTTCACCAAGAATCCTATGAATCAAACATTAGTTATTTTTCACAAAGCAAGGAAGAGAATTGTATGCAGAACAAACACTGAACTCTACGCAGTCTGATCAGTGAAGTTCGGTACCAACTGTCTTGGGAGTTTAAAATAATCCCTACAGGCTGAAGAAGTTGCTGCAAGTTAATTCCTGCCCCAGAAAACTGCCTTCCTTGAACTTCTGACTTTTGGAGTCTTTTTCAACTTAAAACTCAGACAGGAACCTATAATGGAACTATATGAACTGGAACCTCTATGATTTTTTTTTTTTTTTTTCTTGCTACCTATACATCTCAATTGAAATGGCTTCATTTAAAAATATATTTATATATATAGCAGAATATAAATAATAAAAATGTTATGATTTACTACCAGAAGTTGACATTTAAAATTTCTAAACATGATGCCTATTCTGGTTCTGTTAAAATAACTTACCATGGGGAAAATGACTCTCAGAATATGAAAAAAATATAAAAACTAGCCTTTCTCTAAATATATAACTGAGTATCATATTCCTGAACATTAAAGAGAATGAATCACTTTTCTATAAGCTATGACTTTTTAAAAAGTTCACAAAGGCATTAACAACACTTATCTGAAATAAAAATCTCAATCCTTATGGGAGCTTTTCATGGCTTTTATCAGTGGAATCCACTCACTGCTTTTCAGTGGACATAGTCCAAGGGCTTTTAAACTGTTAGGGCTTTTAAATCTAACTACCAAGTCTAACAATTTGGAGAAGAAAGATTTAATTGCCCAGAGGGGTTTAGTCATTCAAGTCTCTCTTCTCCATCCTTGAACTAATATGTGCCATTAATATAGTTCCCTAAAGCTGCACAGAAAAAAATGGCAAAAAATAGTTCATATTTTTCACAATAGGAAGCTCATGATAAAGAACTAATTTTCTTTCAAGTTCTCATTTTTATCAATAGGATAGGAGAGAGAACCTTTTTGACAGAAAAGAATAAATGCAAGAGAGGAAGTTAAGGAGGTTTACTAACATAATCATATGTCAAAGGGAACCAACGGAAATCTGTGCTAATGCAACACCAGTCAGCAGGGAATTGAGAATCTAACGTGTTCTGCAGGCCTTTTCCACCGGAGACATTCACTTCACTGAACGAAAAACTGGGGAATGCTTTTCAATCTGTGAAATCAAAGAACTTCGCATACGGGCTTGCCTATATTTTCCTTGGTGATTATCTCTATCTTCTGCTTGGCTTTTTTCATACCAGACCTGGGTACGCCGCTTAAAATAATATTTGCAGCTTTCTTTGCCATTCTTTTGACTGAAACATGTTGCTTTTATTAAACTAAGTTGGGTCTGCATTCTTTCTTTACTATTATTACAGGTAGATTTGACAGACCCAGAACTTTTTGTTCTCAAACGCTCTACTGTGGAGGGAATCTGGTTAAATTGGTTGCATTTTACCTGCTGGGCAGTTGCAGGCTGAAGGTGCTTCTCTTGCGATTCTCACTTTAGCCATATGTTCATAGGATTTCTGGAGGAAAAGAAGAAGTATTAACAGTCCTCAGTAGCACTGTTGAGATACGGATTCTTTAGGGACTCTCTGGCCAGATGCTTGATTTACCAGCATTTTGAGAGCCTGCATTACTAACATATGTAGTTGGCAATCGATCAAAAGATAACAGTACCTAAGTCCTAAAAATAAGAAAATGACCCCTCACATGGTATCGAGAGTGCAGAATTTGTAATCACCCTTCTTACAGCAACTACCCCCCACTCGCCCTCAGCTCAAGTATTAGCAGACGGAGCCCCCCCCCCAAAAATTGGTATTAGGTTACCGCAATCCTACATTAAATGTGGGCATTAAACTGACCAATATTTTATATAGGAAAGTCAACTGATGACTGCAATGTGCATAACTACTGCCCAGACAGCCTCTCTGATGGAAAACCAAGTTTCAGAAACCGCCTTCTCTCGTCTTTGACAAATACAGGAGAGAGCACGTTTAACTCCCCCACCAGGAGCTTCGCTGTCATAGACACCTATAACATGACATCATCCTTTACACAAAAGATAATAAGGCTTTGATGTTCAAATAATTAACACAAAAGAAGTCACTGTGAAATGAAAGATTGCAAATCACATATGGGGCTATATTACTCTTAAGAATTGCTCGCATATTAATAACCCATCTGCTCTTACCCTTCTGAGAACATGCGAAGGGTTAAACGGATGTTATCTCTGCAAAGAATGTTGGCCACACAAATTGGTGACGATTCACATCGGACTCCAGAAAACTCAAGAGGTGAAATACCGCCCTGTCGTCCTTGCCATCCTCCCAGCTTTAGAGTCCATACATGTTTAGCGTGCAGGCATTGCTAAGAGAGAAGGTAACCGGAGTGTGTGATAGCAACGGGAGTGCACCTCAGGCTCATATGCCACGGTGCGCACCGCGGGTCCTGCTCGCCGATGCACACTCGGCCGCTCCAGGCACGCAGACAATTAGGGTAGAGAGCGGACGTGGGCACTGAAACCCGCCTAGAAAGATGCTATTCGCGTGCAAACTACCCCAGCGTTTCACACCTGAGCCAGAAGTTGCTCCACTTTCTCGTGCACCATTGCTTTCAGCTCGTCCAGGTAACCAGGGGCCAGCATACGGAAGGCAGGGTCCCCTTTGGCAGCTTCGAGAACGGCGATCCTTGCCTGGAGGTCGTTGGTTTTCACCCCCAGGTACAAACAGGACATCACGGCCACCACGGACAGGAGGGCAGCCAGGGCCGCGCATGGGGGGGCACCGCGCGGGTACAACGCTGGCCGGCGGGGCCCGGGGTCTGCGCGCCCGGCTCCCGGGCCCCTCCTTTCCAGCTTGCTTCTTCACCAGCATCGTGGCGGGGTCGCCAGCGTTCGCGTCGCCTCCCGCCCTCTCCCACTTCCAACAGTCGTCAGAAGCCCGCACGGCAAAAGGACGTTTCTCGCAAAGTTCAGCCTGGGCGTCTGCACAACTAACTAGTTGGCTGGCGAGCGCGGGGGCGCGGAGACTGAGCGGCGCTCAGCACGGCAGGCGGGGAGCAGCAGGCTGGGACCACGCTCCGCTCTGCTCCCCTCCCGGCTGGGAGTAAAAAGCACCCCCAGTCCGGAGACTTCTACCTCGGAGAGAAAAACACGCATACAACCCAGTCGTTGGTTGTCCGTCGGGACCCCCGGCAGGAGAGACCCCTCTGCAGCCGCGAGGCGCTCGTGCGCGTCCGATGGAACACGGACCCGCGCCCCTGCCGCCCAGCCCCGGACCTGTTGCGTCCCGCTGACTTTGCCTTATTTCTACCCGGACGGTGTTTATCCCGTTTTCCACCTGGATTCAATCCCAGGCAAAAAGGCGGAGAGAGATCCGCGGGAGCCAAAGGGATGGTCAAGGGCGGGGTGAGGGGAGAGGAAAACGCAATAACCCGGGGAGCCCAGACGAGTGGCCAAACCCCGAGTCGCCGCTGCCCGCCGTGTCTTCGCAGCGCCGAGCGTGCGAGCCTTAAATACCCTTCCGGGATGCTGGTGCGCGCGCGGGGGTGGGAGTGTGCGTGTGTGTGCGCGAGGGTGTGCGAGCGCGCGCCGCCGGCGCCAGGGCCCCCGCCGCAGCGCGGCCCCCGGCTCGGCACCTCATTAGCATAATGTTTTACCTTGACCCCACCCAGGGGGCGGGGAATTTGGGTGCGGCCCAGTAACAAGCGAGTTTATTAGCATAATATATGCAGAGAGCCGGAGGGGCCACCACGATTGGACAGAAGCCGAGATGCTCCTCCCTCGGCACTAAAGAACTCGGGGGTCCCTCTGCTCCCGCCGCCCGGGCTCGGGGCCGCTGCAGGGTCAGCGGCTCGGAAGCTGACGAGTCTGGCTGCGGCTGCCTGCGCCCCTCTTTATCGCGGAGGCGTGGGGAGGGGCCTCAGGGCTGGAAGAAGTGGAGCCTAAAGCGCTAGCTCCCACAGCGTGCAGCGGCTGTCTGACCCCCGGGTATGGCCCCTAGGCCCCGCGTATTCCCGTGGCCGCGCTGCAGAACCCCGCCTTGGGGAGCTGCTCCCCAGCCCCTCGCTCCCACCCGCGCGCCTCTCCCCGGTTTCCTCCGCTCCTAATGGTGCCGAGGCTCCTCCCCACTCCGGTCCTCCCCGTCTGCACGCGGGTGCTAATGCGTTTTCCTGATTGCCCGTTTGGTGGGATTGAAAAAGGGGAGCGTTGCGGTACATACATTTCTCAGGATTTAGGAAAGGACTGAAGCATGAGGTCAACTTTTCCTCGCACCTGCCTGCCTCCCTTGCTGATCCCTCCGGATCCAGTGACCAGGTGTCTGGTGGGATTGAGAAGTTTGTACCAAGTAGCCGTCTACAGCTAATTGACTTGGAAAGAATTTTTGTTTTAAAATCCACCTATTTTACTCCTCGAAGTTCCTTCTTATCTCCTCCATTTCAGAAGAAATACCATATAGTTTCCGGCCCTTAATCAGGCTAACCTCAAATTGTTGCTTATTGATGTTAAATAAAAACATCAAGTGGGACTGGAACTATAGCCCAGCAGGTAGGGCGTTTGCCTTGCTCGCGGCAGACCCGGGTTCGATCCTCGGCATCCCATATGGTCCCCGAGCACCGCCAGGAGTAATTCCTGAGTGCAAAGCCTGGAATAAGCCCTGCGCATTGCCGGCTGTGACCCAAAAAAGAAAAAAAAAAAAAATCAAGTACTGGGCTATGCTCATCTTCCACGAACAGATACTGCTAAAATTCAAGCAAAGTCCTCATAGCAACAAGTTATAGGACAGAAATGGAGAAAAGAGCGGGGCCCCCCCCCCCAAAAAAACTTTAAAGGAAAACTCTGCATCCAAAAGTACTTCGTACATTTGTAAAACAAAGCAGTTACCAAGGGTGGCCCCAGGGAGAAGGCCACTTCTACAGAGAATTGCTGCAAAATTCTTATTCAGGAGCCCCACCCCCAGGCCTACTGCTGTATCCTGTATGAAACTGCAATCTGAGTTGTAATAGCCCTGATGGTTTCCATGCACACTAGGCAAATCCACAACTATAAAACTTCACAAAATATTTGCAAAGACATTTATCTCATTGGCGTCCCATGTCCCCGCCATGCAAGTAAAGAATTATTGGCCTGTTGCATATATAAGGAAACAGCTTTCCTTATTTTTAAACGTGTTTCCAATAATTGCAACCAAGGAACGGGTGCAATTTTTTTTCTATATCTTTCTCATTCCCCAATTACCTAATTGCCTCTTACAGTTTCTTAGAAAGAGGAGCTGGTAAAAGTTCTAGCAGGCTTTCCTCTGCCTCGTCCCTGCTTGTTGGTGCCTCTCAAGATTCAGACTTGTGCTCTCCTCTCACTCTGGACCCCAGCTCAGTAGTAGGACTCCGCACTAGTGGGGCAAAAAACCATCCTGCCAGCCTAAATCTGTCTTCTGAGTCTGAGATCCAGAGCCAAGCACGGTCTGGCGTTTTCAACTTTTGCAGGTCCAACTTAACTTCCATTTTCCCTCCATGCCAAGCTCTTCTGTTGTTTCGGTGGTCCCCAAACCCCAAATACCCTGGCTTCTCCCATGCTTTAAAACTATGAAGCAAGGGAGTGCTTGCTCCCACTCCCACTCCAGGTCTGGAGTGATAGTGCAGCAGATAGGCTTATTGCCTTGCATGTAACAGACCCAGGTTCAATCTCTGGCACCCTACCTGTATGGTTCCCTGAGTCCCACCAGGACTGATCTCTGAGCTCAGAGCAAGGAGTAAGGCCTGCTCACAGCCAACAGGTGTGGCCTAGAAATCAAGAGAAGAAAAAAAGAAACTGTATGAAGCCCATTATATGGATCATATATATAATGATCCAAACCCAAACCCTTCTCCTTCACGTCACTTTTCTTGTTTTATTGGATGAAGAGACAATTTTCACTGAAGTTTTAAATAGCAAGACAGTAAGTCCATTGGCTTTTCAGCAAAATATGCCAGTTACATTGCTAATTCTAAAAAAGAAGCAAATTTTTCACTGAATTTACCAAACCAGACTTTGCGTGTAATGCTATAAAAACAGAGCATGTTTTCAGTCTTGATTTAGCGCATGGTTAAGTGCACAGACTCCAAGACCAAACTTTCATAATGTTATATTGTCATTTCATAGCTGTGTGACTGACTATATTAAGTTTTGTGCCTGAGTTCTCTCTGAATCAAGCAGAGATATAACAGTCGATATGTAGAAAGTATTACAATTTTTAGTAAGTATAAATGCAATATAAAATTTAGTTCTTATTATTCATAATAGTATATCATTTACAGGAATTAATCTTGATCTATGACACTGAAGGGCAAGAACTAGAACTGGAGAGAGATCCCTAAAGGTTTGAGCACTGGGGTCAATCCCTAGTACCTTATGCGCGCCCACCCACAGAGGCAGAAGTAGCCCAGTGCACCACCCCATGCCACCCAAAAACAGACGCATAAAGGCAGCTGTGGTGCATTCCTAATCATGAATTTAGCCCCTCCTCAATTTTCAAGGAGAGGATAGCATCAGGGCTATTGCATGATTTGAAGAATCTCCAACCCCAAACCACCATTGTATTCTATATTATTTTTTGATTGCTTTAGCCTGCTCTCTAACTTCATATAAATAGAAACTTAGCTATAGCTATAAGGATAATAGCCAGTAATGCTGGGATGGGGAGAGGGCCAGGTCACTCAAAGAGATGCTCAACCGGGTAATATAGCTCTGATGGTTTGGTAGCCAGCCTGACCATAAGCCCATGAGAGAGTAGAAACCAAACTCTATCTTGTCTACATTCTCCCTGCCTGTAGCTAAACTTACATTAAGCACACACCCTATTTTGATCCCCTTTCCCACCAACCTGATTAGTATTAGCACACACCCTGTTTTTAATCCCTCAACCTGATTGGCTGACAGAGTTCACACCCTACTTTAGACATCCCTATTCACACCCCAGTTTAGATATCCCTGTTCCACTTAATAAAGAGGAGCTGTTCTCCCCACGTGGTTCATGGAGGCTCCCTTTGTAGGCGCTCTACTCAACTTCTTTGTGGGTGCTCTACAAACTCAGACTGACCTCACCAACACCAATATCCCTCACCAGAGACTCCAGCACCTGCTCCCCTGGGACATTTTTATGTTCCTGACTTCCTATGCTTAACATGATGCTTTAGAAATTGATCAGTAGTGATGTATAGAATAGCACTTTGCCTAGTTAATAAGGAGCAATATTTTGCTGTGTACTACAGCTTGTTTATATAGTGACTTGACAACACTTGCATTATTTCCAGTTTTTCGGAAATGAAGTTTCCAAGTGAACCAAGTTTCTAAGAACATTCGTGGCCTAGTTATTTCTTGTATACCTATTTCTAAAACTAAGACCTTTAATAAAAATTTTAATTATCTATGCTAAAACTGATAATTAAAGATTATTTTACTAGGATAACATTTTAAATTGTTTTTTCTTGGCAGATGTGTTGTAACTAGGATGTCATTTATGAAAAACAAAAGGAGCTCTGGAATCAGCAGATTCCAAATATGTAACGGAGGTAGAGTAATCAGCAGAGTTTGTTAGTGCTGCAGGGACAGAAACTAAGCCAAAGAAATAGAATAAAGACACTAAAAATAAATCCGAACATTTCGAGTCATTAATATGGCATGAAAAATACACTGCAGAAAAAAAGGGAATGACTATCCAATAAATTTTGCAGGAGTAATTGTACAACAGTACAACTGTACAAGTATAGTTACACAGAAAAAAAAATAAAATTGAATCCATTCTTTATAGAATACACAAAAATTAAAGGAAATGTTTTATAAGCCTAATATTGGTTTGAGACATACATCCTTATGACCTTATTTTAGGCTTTTTTGTTGTTGTTGTTGTTGTTGTGTTGATTTTCACAGAAGCGGGCAGCAAACTCAAGTCCTTATGCAAGTCATTGCTCTTCTCCTGAGCAACATCTCCAGCCCCTAAAAGCAGGTTTTTGAAATGATTTTCATGGGTGACTATTGGTTGAGAATATGACCTGAAGAAAATGGCTGAGATAAGAGATTTGACAAGGCCATTAGGTTAAAACAAACGCCTGTGGCCCTGGCTATGCTGTGACTCGTTTGCAGTATACTTGCCTTCCATATGTAAGTTCCTGGGTTTGATCCCTGACACCAAAAAAGCAAAATGGAGAATGCTAAGACAACAGAGTACTTAAATATTCATCTTCACAGATGGTGCAATCACATACACACAGAGGCTTGAAAGGAATGAAGAGTGTGAGCAGGAGCTGGAGAGAGAGCACAACAGGGAGGGCCTTAGCCTTGCATGTGTCAGACCCGGGTATGGTCCCAGGCACCAGATGTCAGCCCAGCCCACCTGAGTGACCCCTAAGCACAAAGGCAGGGAATAAGCCCTGAGCATCACTGGGTGTGACTCAAAGAACAAAAGAGGAATGAGGATAAGTAACTTGAGGGTCCCAGATGTGCCACTGGTAGCATCTCAGTACAAAAGACAGATGTGCTGAGACACTGCTCCAAGAGATAAAAGAGGACACAAGGAAATGGAAACACATTCCCTGTTCATGGATGGGGGAGAATCAACATTGTCAAAATGGTAATACTCCCTAGAGCTCTGTACAGATTCAATGCAGTCCCTATAAGGATACCGATGACATTCTTCAAAGAAATTGACCAAACGCTCCTGAAATTTGTATGGAACAATAAACCCCCCAAGGATAGCTAAAGCAATCCTCGGGAAAAAGAAGATGGGAGGCATCACCTTTCCCAACTTCAAACTGTACTACAAGGCAGTAGTAATTAAAACAGCATGGTATTGGAATAAAAACAGACCTGTGGACCTATGGAATAGAATAGAGTATCCTGACACCCAACCTCAAACACATGATCATTTAATCTTTGATAAAGGTGCAATGAGTCTAAAATGGAGTAAGGGAAAGCCTCTTCAACAAGTGGTGTTGGGAAAACTGGGCAGCAACGTGTAAAAAAAATGAATTTGGACCTGTGTCTAACACCATGCACAAAAATCAGATCAAAATGGATTAAAGATCTCAATATCAGACTTGAATCCATAAAAGTACATTGAAGAAAATATAGGAAAAACCCTCCACGACATTGAAGCTAAAGGCATCTTCAAAGGTGAAACATCACTAACAAAGCAACTAGAAGAAAAAGATAAACATATGGGACTACATGAAACTGAAAAGCTTCTGCACCTCAAAAGAAACAGTGACTAAGATACAAAAGCAGTCCACAGAATGGGGAAAGAATATTCACCCAATACCCATCTGATAAGGGGTTAATATCCAGGATATATCAGGCACTGGTAGAACTTTACAAGAAGAAAACAAACAACCCCATCAAAAAAATGGGGACAAGAAATGAACAGAAACTTCAGCAAGGAAGAAATTCGAATGGCCAAAAAACATATGAAAAAATGCTCATCATCACTAATCATCAGAGAGATGCAAATCAAAACAACAATGAGATACCACTTTACACCACAGAGACTGGCACATATTCAAAAGAGCAAGAACAACAAGTGCTGGCGTGGATGTGGGGGAAAAGGGGACACTCATCCATTGTTGGTGGGAATGCCGGCTGGTACAGCCTTTCTGGAAAAACAATATGGACTTTCCTCCAAAGACTAGAAATTGAACTCCCATTTGACCCAGCCATACCACTCCTGGGAATCTACTCTGGGAAACCAAAAATACGCAGCGGAAACACCATCCCTACTTTTATGTTCATAGCAGCATTATTCACAATAGCCAGAATCTGGAAGCAACCAGAGTGCCCGAAAATCGATGACTGGATAAAGAAGCTTTGGTACATCTACACAATGGAATACTATGCAGCTGTTAGGAAAAATGAAGTTATAAAATTTGCCTATAAATGGATGGACATGGAGAAGATTATGTTGAGCGAAATTAGCCAGAAGGAGAGAGACAGATACAGAATGACTGCATTTATTTGCATGGCATAAATATATATGTACATATTATGATACCAATATCCAAGGTCAAGTGAAACATATATCAGGAGGTCTTGTCAAAGGTGGAGATTATCACAAACGTGTGGGAGTCAGAGTTTAGGTAAGACAGAAAATGGAACAGGGGGCTAACAATAGTCGAGGGTACTAATGCCAACCTAGAACTGAGCATTAAATAGAGGCAAAAGGATACAAATGACAACCTTTTAATGTATGTTCTGTAATCCATAGTCTGGAAGGGAAGGAAAAGAGAAAGAGAGAGAAAGGGAAAGAAACAAAGAACCTGCCATGGAGCAGGGCTGGGGGAAGGGGGGGGAACCGGGGATGTTGGTGGTGGGAGATGGGCACTGGTGGAGGGACGGGTGCTGAAACACTGTATGACCAAAACCCAAACATGAACTTTTTTTAATTGTATATCTTTTTATTTGTATATCTCACGGTGGTATAATAAAATACTTAAAAAAAAAAAAAAAAAAAAAAAAAAAGACAGATGTGCTGGATGACACATGGCAAGGCTGTTAGAAATGGGACAATATGGGGACTAGTGCAATAGTACAGCAGGGAGGGCATTTGTCTTGCACGAATCTGGCCCAGGTTTGATTCCAGGCATTCCATATGGTCCCCCAAGCATCGCCAGGATTAATTCCTGAGTGCAGAACCAGGAGTAATCCCTGAGCATCACTTCATGTGACCAAAGAGGAAAATAATAATAATAATAGCAATAAAATGAAATCTATTATAAAAAGAAAAAGGAATGGGGCAATGCGGCAGAAAATTTACTTGTCAACAGGAAATTCAGATTTTTAGAAAACAATATAAAGATACAATATTGTTCTCCATGAGCAAAAGAATGAAAGTGGACCCATGTCACACCATAAATAGACTTTTTGGTTTTTTTTTTGCTTTTGAGTCACACCCAGGGATGCTCAGGGGCTACTCCTGGCTCTGCACTCAGGAATTACTCCTTGCAGTGCTCAGGGGACCATATGGGGTGCCAGGAATCTAACCTGGGTCAGCTGTGTACAAAGGCAAATGCCCTACCCGCTATACTATTGCTTCAGCCCCATAAATATAATTTAACTTCAAATAATTAGAGACCTAAGTCTATAAAATCCTTAGAAGAAGCACCATAAATCTTCATGATCTTGGGCAATACTACCTCTTTCAATATCTATAAACTATTATTGAAGGTAAAAGTGGTCATTTCTAAGAAAAGTATAGATTTTCCTGGAGCAAAGTGACATCACGAGGAATATTTGAGGCCTCACTTTTTTGAGCCTTCACTATAATTAACAGGAGAGTCAGCTCCCTGGTGACATGATGCACATGTTCTTACTCTTATCACTAATGCGACTGAATATAAGACACACGAGTAAGTAAATTTCTGAAGGCCGTGTCAGAAGGAAACCTGCGGAAGGACAGAGCATGGCATTAAGAGGGGTCTGGCCTGGGCTCAGCTAACTTCGGGCAAAAGATCCAGGCTGACTATATATTTTAATCACCTCATTTATTACATTTTCCAGGCCACACATTAGAGAGGCATCTGTTCCATGTCTCACACCTGAATAGGAACTTTCTCTGATGGGGGAATTCAAGTCTCACAACAAGCCTGATGCTGAGGACAATTTTGTCAACACAGGTTGGCTACTCTCCTGTTATCGTAGTCCCAAGTCCAATTCAGGAGTTGTGACTCTACACCCCCAATGTCATCGAGCTCCCTGAACTACTGACTCGTTTCTTTCCGGCAATCTTACTCTTAGAGCGTTATAATTCAGAGCCAGATGGAGTAAGTGTCGCAGATTCTCTCCACTGCTGCTCCACATGTCAAACTTGCAAACATGCACGCACACACATATACACATAACATACACACACATGCATGCACATATACATATACCCACGATGAACACAAAGCACACACACTACACCTTTGGCTCTGCTCTGAACGTAGAAGTCACACACCCTACTGACCATGTATTGACTTTTCAGACCCCTGGGGGAAGAAGAACAGGGGCCTGGGGCCTGGCGACGGTGCTATTTCATAAGGAAATCCACTCTTCCAGCCCCAAGCTCAGTTCGGGGAGTGAGGAGAAAAGCAGTACTGGATAAGAACATAGTCTTTTTATTTTTTAAAAAAATTTATTATACTACCATGAGATATACAATTACAAAGATGTTCATGTTTGGGGTTCAGTCATACAGTGTTCCAGCACCCATCCCTCTACCAGTGCCCACTTCCCAACACCAATGTCCCCTGATCTGATTCCCTCCCCCTCCCCAGCCTGCCTCTATGGTACCTTCTCTCTCTCTCTCTCTCTCTCTCTCTCTCTCTCTCTCTCTCTCTCTCTCTCTCTCTCTCAGTCTCTCTCTCTCAGTCTCTCTATCTCTCTCTTCCTTCTCTTACACATTGTGGCTTGCAATACATACATTTAGAGGTTATCATGTATATCCTTTGCCTATGTTCAATGCTCAATTCTAGGCTGGTATCAGCCAATGATTATTAGCACACTGAAGAACATAGTCTTGACCCTGAAGTTCCACAGAGCCTTCCCTTCTCAGAGAGGGGGTGGCAGGAGACAGGCAGGAGCTATCCAAGGGTGAGGTCCAGACAATCTGAATGCCACAGTTTCAGTTCAGATCAGCCTCAGTCTGAGAAGCCCAGATGGTCTTGCGGGTGACAGTTCCAGTTCCGTCTCTCTCAGGATTAGGCTGAGCAGGGGTGTGACCTGAGCAGGAAACTGGACAGAGTAAATAAAGGCGCTGACCTGTCCCAGAGAATGAGGCATCCCAGAGGATGTCACATGAAGTTTCTAACCTCAGACATTTCTGGGCTTCTACTCTGGTCCCTCTAAAACCCACAGCAGGACAGAAGTGATAGCACAGTGGGGGAAATCACTTGTCGTGGGTCTGATACAGGTTGGGATCGTCCAAGCCCACCGAAGTGATCCCTTAGCCCAGAGCCAAGAGTAAGTCCTGAGCACCGCCAGCTGTGGCCAAAAATGTTAAAACAAAAAATAAAATAAAACTCACATCACTGCTCAATGATTGCCCCCCAAAAAGCAGACACATCTAATGATGGCTGGCAGGAGTGGTAGGGACAGTGAGAGTGTGACAGTTGAGGTGGGACTCCCATCTCCCTCCCAGTCCTTCTCTGCTCAGTCACTCCCACTGGTGACAAATACCTGCCAGGAGAAAGGACCCTCAGTTCTCTGACTTGTGTTCTTTCATGCTCCTGTTTTCTTGAAGCCATTCCTCACTGGTTTGATCTTCAATGCTCTTAATAATATGTTTTCCTTTTTTTTTTTTTTAACCCATACATTTTTATTTATTTTTCAAGAGAAGTTGAGCTGAATTTTGTTGTGGTTGACTATTGCTGGGAGTGAAAATTCCAGAATGTCTTTCCAATATGTTTTTGGCCAGTTGACTCTGGGTGAATAGACGTCAAGTAGAGCTTCAGGTTTCTTTGACAAGTTTTGAAAACACTTCCTCTAACCAATGCTGGTTTAAACCAGCTTTTATGAGTGTCATGTTACCCAATGCAATAGAACACCAGAAAGAAGTCATGTGACTGAAAAAGATGCAAGAGTTGTTATCCATAGAATACACCCCTCCCAGGACCAGTGGGCCAGGTGAGGAGTAGAGACTGAGCTGAGTTTAGAAGTAACAAACCTTGCGATTACAAATGAGAAAAGAAATGTCATGTTTTTAGGAGGACTATAAATCAAAGGTCTCAGAATGGTAGGCCACAGACTGAATTCAGCCCACAAACGTGTTTGACTTGGCCCACACCGTGTTTTAAAAATAGAAGATTTCCCATTTTTAAAAATCTGGATCTCCATCCTCTGAAAACTCCAATCTGGCCATTGTCCTCAGGGCCAAGTGGCAACCATCAGTGAGAGCAAACTAGAGGCTGCCTCCTTGGGGGCACCGAATGTCTTCATCCTTCCCAGCCCCCAGCAAGCTTCCCCATCCTCTTCACTGGGTAAAAGGCACTATAGGAATCCAGCTTCTGCTCCTTCTCCTTGGAAGCTGATAACTCATTTTGCAGTTTCAAATCAATCCACATCCTCAGATCTGTGCACACGCACACACACACACACACACATGCACACACACTATTTATATATGAAACCTATATAGTACAAAGCCTAACCACCGCATATTCAACATTTAATCCCCCTCCTGTAGATGTTTAACTTTATAACCTGTATGTGGACCTTATCCCCTCAGGCCTGGGATATGACTCAGTGGTCAGGTACATGCCTCACATGCATGAGAACTGGGTTTTGACCCCAGAATCACAGAAAATTAATAAATAAATAGGTTTATTCCTTGGTTTTCTGCTAAGAGAAGAGGCTCCATATTAAATAGAATCCAGGAGAAAGTAGAAGATTTTAGTTTCCAAGAGGAGAAACATTGGACTGTATGCTTTTTATAGACTTGGGAATTAAAGGAGAATATAGCTTTTCAGGAGGAAGGCAAAAGCCCAGCTCCAGTGATGGAAGGGGCCAGCACCGGTGCTGTGGGCGCAGAGGAGCACAACCAAGAGTGCAGGCTCTGGGCTGTGGTGCGATTGTGTTTGCCACTGATCCTCCAACCTTTCCATGAGCAAAATATCGCAGCATCTCCACTCTGAGACTTCATGCCCCATTTCTCTTGATGGGAATAAAAAAAGAGTCTTGCTCTATGATGAAAAAGACCTCTTAGTAGGGGCTGAACTAGGGAAGACATACAGGTACGCCTACATCGAGCTTCCCAAAAGATGTTTCAAGTGCCTCGAGAGAAAGTTTAGTTGACAGAACCAGACAGACCAGTGTCAGAATTCAAACTGACCTGGCCTTGAACCAGGCCTGCCCACAGCACTGTGCTTTTCCTCTCATTTTCGGGTGGCTGTGAGGTTGAGCTAAGCTCATCTATCTCAAGTGCTGAAGACAGTGACTTGTACACAGGAGAGTGCTCAATAATATCTGTATTTTGTTACTGCTTCATTTCTCATTAAATCCATAAATCAGTGAGAATTTTTTTTGTGGGGGAATGTCTTTGCAAACCTTAACTTGCATCTCTTATACTGATGGGATATCAGGATAGATGAATGAAATAGCACACGGTTTACCCGGGTTTTACCTGTAGATCTCAGAGCAGAGTTTGAAAATAGTGAGGGGTGGGGGAGCATGACTGAGTAAATGATCTATAAATAAAATAACAACTCATGTTGTTTGTTCCCTGACAGCCTCTGGAAACCATTCCAAGTTGATGATCTCTGCGCAAGAGATGTTAATACCAAGGATTTGGTTCATCATTCCAAGCTAAGTGTGACACACTGCTTTGACTTCAGGATTTTGGCTCCCTTTCACTTTTGTTTGTAGTTTTGTTGGTGCTGGGAGTTGAACCCCCTTCAGTCACGTAAGATGGGCACTTTACCAGGAATGAGCTCCTGCCTCAGTCTACCTTTTGAAATCTTGCCCTTTGACTCATCCCTATTTCTGACCTTACTCATTTGACACCCATTTGTGTATCCATGGAATCAGGCTTGGATCTCTTCAGACTTTTGTATATTTTTTAAATTTTTTCCCCCAAAAATTTTATTACACCATTTTTAGACATACAATTGAAAGATGCTCATGTAGAGTTCTGGTTCCACAGTGTTCCAACACCCATCCCTCCACCCAAACCCATCTCCCCATCACCAATGTCCCCACCTCCCTCCCCTCCCACACCTCAACTACTTGGCGGGTTCTGTATGTCATTTCTCTCCTCTTTATCTCTGCCTCCCAACAAACTTTCCTGCACATCGTGGAATGCAGTGCATTAAAGGACATTACTGTTTCCACTACTTTAATGAACCGCGCAGCCCAGTTTGACCTGGGCTCGAACTGGTTTTTGCTTTGTTAATCTGGTCGTGAGGCAGTTTCCCAGCGTCCGGACAGAGAAGGTTGCGGCTAGTGTGGTGGGCGAAGTCCCATCCGGCTGCTTCCGGGACCCCCAGAGGTGATGGGCCTCCCAAAACCCCATCTGCCCTCCCGGGGCCCCATAGTCAGCTGGGCCCGGGCGAGCCGAGTTCCAGCTTCCCCAGCTGCTTGTGAGGCTCTTCATGCTATGGCTGGTGGCCCCAGGGCAGCTCCTGGGTGGGGCCACCAGGCTCCGATAAAATGGAGGGGGGAATGGCTGACCCCTGACTCCATCTGACGAATTCCCAGTGATTCCGCTTCTGGGAGCCGCCTACCTGGGCTTGAACTGGTTTTGCTCTGTTAATCTGGTCAGACTTTTGTATATTAATGTCTAGCCTATATTGTTAATTATCAAGACTGAAGGGTTTACCCAGATGATGCAAATTCTGTTTCCGTGGATCGAGTATAAGGTGATTGTACACCCTTAGGCACTGGCCCTGCCACTTAATTCCTCCTTCAGTTCTTCCCAGTGGCTTGAGTTCAACCTCACCCGCTCATTTGAGGAGAGTAAATCTTACATTGAAGGTTAATACTCACAAAAAAGGAAAAAAAATAAACTGCACAAATTTATGTCTTTATGAATTTTTACAAAATGAACATTTTTGTGTGACCCATGCCTTCAATTCAGTGAGTCAACACTCTCTGCCAGTGAAGTCCTACTTAACATGGCCTTCTCCCTCAACTTCCTATAAATGGAATTAAAATACAAACTTGTCTTCCCTGAATTCTTGGCTCAAGTACTAGGAGAAATCCAATCATATTATTACATATCATGAAGTATCTTCATTCCAATGATCCGAAGGTATTTTTGGTTGTTTCAATAAATGCAGTTTATCCATTTTCTAATGAATATATTTGGATTGGACCAAATTGGGGAAATTAGGGTCTTATGGCTGAAAGGCACCTACTTGAACTACTCAGCAAATATCTACCTGAAGATGCATGTGTCTGTGCCTAAGAAATGGCCAGTTTGGGCCACCTGCCCCTCAGGTGTTGCAGGTGTGGCTGTGGTTCCCGGCTGCGTTGGCAGGTGACAGACAGGAAATAGGCTTGTCTACACCCTCAGGGCTCTACCCTGTGGGTCCTGGATAGTGGGTGATCTGACCTAGGAAAGACTGGATCCCCTAGGATGAACCTAGAGCCATGGCAGAATCTGAAAGCTACCCATGGTGTATTCAATATGCCAAAAGCAGTAACAATAAAGATGAACTGGACAAGGGACAGACCAGGCCACAGCTGTGCTGCCTGGCCCGTGGAGCAGCCCATGGAGTTTCTGAGGAATCAGCTAGTACCCAGCCGAGATACCATAGCTCCTAGAGTAAAGCAGTCATGTGGGGGGGAAGCCACACTGGCTGGAGTTGGAGCAGGGATTTGGCTCCTCCTCTCCATGTCAGTGGGGCATTGCTAGGGACTTGGAAGCCTCCGCAACCAGATGAACTGGACAAGGGCAGACCAGATGCACAGCTGTGACAGTGCGCAGCCTCACAGAGCTTAGATAACAAATTAGGCTAGGAACAGATCCTTCCCAGGATCTTTCACATCCATACACTATAATGTTCATTGCAGTTGTAACAAACTGGGGAGGTTGATGGGGAATCCAAGAACTATAATGTCACCTAGAACTCACTACTGAATATACACATAGATAGTTGCATCATAAACTGTAAGGCAAGTCACAAGGTGTAAGAGAAGAGGAAAAAAGAGAAATAGAGACAGAAATAGACAGAGAAAGATGAGAGACTCAGGCGCATGGGGAGAGCTGCCATCGGCTCTCCCTAGCTCAACTGATCATGAGGCTTCCAGGAGGCAAGTTGGGTTTTTTGGGTGTTGGCCCATCACGCCTCTGCAGGGCCTCAGAAACAGCTGGATGAGACTTGCTCACCATAATAGCCACCATTATCACTGTCCAGACCCGCAGCTCATCAAAACCCACGCAAGATAGATACTGATCTCAAGACCAGCTCAGAGCAGCAGAGTTTGAGCCCAGGTAGGCTCTTAGAGGCAGAAGTCACCAGGTGTTCCTGGAGATGGGCAGGGTCCCCATTCTCCTCTATGACCCGTCCCAGAGGCCTGGTGGCCTCGCCCACTAAACTGCCTCAGGGCTCTTGGCCAAGATACAGAGACTCAGACTTATGGGGAGAGCTGCCATCTGGCTCTCCCCTAGCTCAACTGACCATGAGGCTCCCAGGAGGCAAGATGGGTTTGGCAGTGGTCCCATCACCTCTGTAGGGCCTCGGAAGCAGCTGGATGAGACTCGTTCACCCTAATAGCCGCCATTTTTGTGGTCCGGATCCGGTAGACCAAACTAGTGGAACCAATAATGTTCTAGAATATATTACAATCTATAATGTATAAGAAAGGGAAGCAAGAAGGAGAAGAGAGAGAGAGAGAGGAGATAAAGAACCTGCCATAGAGGCAGGCTGGGGAAGAGGGGAGGGAGGTGGGGACATTGGTGATGGGAGATGGGCAAGGGTGGAGGGATGGGTGTTGGAACACTGTAGAACTGGGATTCAAACATGAACATCTTGTAATTGTATATCAAGCGGTGGTACAATAAAATATTTTTTAAAGGAAAAAGAAATAAAAAGAAATGGTCAGTTCATCTGGATTTGCATGTGTCCATCTGATTATTGCCTAAAGCTCACCCCATGTTTCTGGAAGGTGATTGTTCTCTGCCTCTCATCTTTTCCCCCTGCATACTGGCTGTTCCATCTCAACAACACCCCTCTACTGATTGGTATTTACATTAAATCTAAAGTCTCCTTCCTCTTTTAGGCTTACCTTCCAGGCATCTGCATGCAAAAATGACAGTAGGGGTTGCAGAGTTAGCTCAATGCACTGAGCACGTGTTTGCATGTAGGAGACCCAAGATTCCATTTCTAGGCCCTCTAGGGTCCCTGAAGCACTGCTGGGAGCAACCCGTAAGCACAAAGCCAAGAGTAGCCTTCAAAAATAAGATAAGCCCCAAAGCAAACAAATTTAAACAGAAAAATGGCAGAAAATCCGTTGACAATAATCTCTCTCAACGTTAATGGTCTAAATACACCAATTAGGAGACCACGACACAGAGTGGCAAAATGGATTAAAAAACTGAATCCAACATTCTGCTGCCTACAAGAAACACATCTGAATATTCAGAGCAAACACAGACTCAAAGTCAAAGGTTGGAAGACAATTCTCCATGCAAACAACTCTTCCAAAAAGGCAGGTGTGGCCATACTACTATTGGATAATGTAGACTTCCAGGCTGAAAAAGGTTAGAAGGGACAATGAAGGTCCATTTCTTATTAATTAAAGGGGACATATATCAGGAAGAAATTCTACTACTAAACATATATGCACCCAATAAGGGGCCAGCAAAATACTTAAAACAACTGCTAATTGACCTGAAAGAAGACATTAATAATAGCACAATAATAGTTGGAGACTTCAGCAATGTTTTATAAACTATGGATAGATCGACATAACTGAAACTCACCAAGGAAATACTGGCCCTGAAGGAAGAAATGGAAGAAAAGGAAGAGCTGGTTGATATATCCAGGGCTTTTCATCCCCAAAAACTGAATACATATTTTTTCTCAAGTGTGCATGGAACATTCTTCAAGATAGACCACATGCTGAGCCAAAGCATACCTCAATGAAATAAAAAGATAGAAATTGTGTCAACTGGGGCCAGAGCAATAGCACAGAGGGTAGGCCATTTGATTGCACCCGGCCAACCCCCAGTCCAATTCCCGGCTTCCCATATGCTCTCCGAAGCACCACCAGGAGTAATTCCTGAGTGAAAAAAAGCCAGGAATGGGCCAGAGTGATAATCCAACAGGTAGGGCATTTGCCTTGGCACGTGGCTCAGTTCGATTCCCGGCATCCCATATGGTCCCGAGCTTCCCATATGCTCTCTGAAGCACCAGGAGTAATTTCTAAGTGCAGAGCCAATAGTAACCCCTGAGAATTGCTGGGTTTGACCAAAAAGCAAAAACATTTTAAAATTCACAAAAAATAAAAAATCCAGGAGTAACCCCTCACCGTTGCGGGTGTGACCCAAAAAGCAAAAAAAAAAAAAAATTGTGATGGTAATACTCCTAGAGCTTTGCTACAGATTCAATGTGGTCCCTCTAAGGACACCCATGACATTCTTCAAAGAAATTGACCAAACACTCCTAAAATTCATGTGGAATAATAAACCCCCCAAGGATAGCTAAAGCAATCCTTGGGAAAAAAGAAGATGGGAGGCATCACCTTTCCCAACCTCAAACTGTACTACAAAGCAGCAGTAATTAAAACAGTGTGGCATTGGAATAAAAAAACAGACCTGTGGACCTATGGAATAGAGTTGAGTATCCTGACACCCACCCTCTAAGACATGATCAGTTAATCTTTGATAAAGGTGCAAAGAGTCCAAAATGGAGTAAGGAAAGCCTCTTCATCAAGTGGTGCTGGGAAAACTGGACAGCTACATGTAAAAAAATGAATTTGAACCTGTGTCTAACACCTTGCACAAAAATCAGATCAAAATGGATTAAAGATCTCAATATCAGACCTGAATCCATAAAAAGTACGTTGAAGAAAATATAGGAAAAACCCTCCACGACAATGAAGCTAAAGACATCTTCAAAGGTGAAACACCATTAACAAAGCAACTAGAAGATAAACATACGGGACTACATGAAACTAAAGAGCTTCTGCACCTCGAAAGAAACAGTGACCAAGATGAAAGACAGTCCACAGAATGGGAAAGAATATTTACCCAATACCCATCTGATAAGGGTTAATATCCAGGATATATCAAGGCACTGAGTACAGCTACTATAAGAAGAAAACAGCCAACCCCATTTAATAAAAAATGGGGGGAGAAGAGATGAACAGAAACTTTGACAAGGGAAGAAATTCAATGGTCAAAAGGCATATGAAAAAATGCTCATCATCACTTAATCAGAGAGATGCAAATAAAACAACAATGAGATATATTACTGATACCATAATAATCAGTAAGATAATAATAATATATAATATAAATATTAATATATTTATAATTATAATTTATATGACTAATAATTATATAATATATATCACTGTCACTGTCTTCCCATTGTTCATTGATTTGCTTTCAAGTGGGCACTAGTAACATCTCCATTAGTCCTGTCATGAGCAAGTGTAAACCAAGGGCATCTACTTGCTACAGGGACAGGAGGAGCCAGAAACCATTCTTCCAGGTTATGGAACTGAGGTCCATAATAGTTACTAGTCTTTGGCGCAAAAAGCAAATAAAACACAGGTAGCTTACCCAGGCTTTGCCGTGCAGGTGGTATGGTCTCAGTAGAAGGCTCTCATCTTGAGCATTTACTGATGAAACCTAAGGGAAGATCAGGTTTTTCTTGGATGGAGCTCTGAGGAACTATGGACTCTGGATGTTGAGAATGACTGACTGCATGATGTATAGTTTGCTCTGGCTTCTTGCCAAGCTTACTGGTATTAGTTAAAATATGTCTCTTACTGTTTACTAGTATAAATGTGAAAGAAAGTTGGGAAGAACCTTGTAAAAATTCAGTATCCTAAAATATTACCGTAACAATAGTGTTGAAGATTGAGCTAGAGAACAAAAAATAGTAAGAAAATGAAGATAATTGTTTGACATTTGGTATTTTGTCACTGCACCACCAAGTGCTCTAGGTCTGTGCTCAGGCAAATGGTACTGGGGATCAGACTTGAGTTCTTGCATGCAAAGCATTTACTCCCGCCTATTGAGTGCTTCCTGACCATATCCTTTCATGTTTTTACTGGAGGCATAATCTTTATAGCTTGTATATATAATATGGTATTTATAGTAATAATAATATATAATATAATATTAATATAATAATCACTAATATGTTGCTGGTAATAATAAATCAGATGTATATATAATATGAGTATCATATTGATAATATAATTTTTTATACTGATAATATAATAAAACTGATAATATAATATAATACTGGCCCATATTCAAAAGGGTAAAAAACAGCAAGTGCTAGGCGTGGATCTGCGGGGGAAAGAGGGACTCTGTACATTGTTGGTGGGAATGTCAACAGCACAACCTTTCTGGAAAACAATATGGACATTTGTCAAAAGACTAGAAATTGAAGCTCCTTTT